>JADWQK010001853.1:0-16480 GCA_017933935.1 Sesamia nonagrioides
GACGCCCTGGATCAGAGGGTCTGTACGTTGTTGACTGCAAATCGATTGCATCACCCACGGTCATCGGTTATGAGACTGTATATCCCGCGAAAATGTGGAGGTCGAGGCTTTTTAAACGCTAAGACACTCCACAATCGCGAGATATGCAGTCTCAGGGAATATTTCCTGAAAACTGACGTGGGAATGCATCGAAATGTGGTCGCGGTTGACAAGGGCCTCACTCCGCTCTCCTTGGCTAAAGAGAACTGGCGCAAACCAGTAGTGCTTGAAACTAACGATCGCATGGAGGTATGGCAGAGCAAGAAGCTTCACGGACGCTTTTTCCGAACCTTACATGGGCCCGATGTAGATTTTCAAGCGTCCGTAGCCTGGCTACGTTTCGGTGACCTCTTTGGGGAAACCGAAGGTTTTGTCTGTGCAATTATGGACGAAGATATGATGACGAACAATTACCGGAGATTCATTGTGAAAGACGGCACAGTTGACATCTGTCGGGCATGTCACCGGCCGGGAGAATCAATCAGACATATTATTTCCGGGTGTTCTCGTCTAGCTAACGGAGAGTACTTGCATAGACACAATCTTGTAGCCAGGATAATTCATCAACAACTTGCTCTGAAATACAACCTTGTGGAATCGGAGGTACCGTACTACAGGTATGTGCCCGACCCAGTTCTCGAAAATGGCCATATCACATTGTACTGGGATCGATCCATCATCACTGACAGGACTATTGTTGCCAATAAGCCTGATATAGTGATGGTGGATCGATCAGAGCGGCGTGCAATGATTGTTGACATAACCATCCCACATGATGAGAACCTCGTGAAAGCCGAGAAAGATAAACAAATCAAGTATCTTGACTTGGCTCACGAGGTTGTCGACATGTGGGAAGTGGATTCAGCAATCATTGTACCGATAGTCGTGACAGCCAATGGCTTAATAACCAAGAGCCTCGACCAACACCTCAGGAGGCTCTCGTTAGGCAGCTGGATCAAGGGCTTGATTCAGAAGGCGGTACTGCTGGACACTGCTCGCATCGTCAGGAAGTTCCTCTCTCTGGAGCCCTGACCGCCGGTAGCTTGGACCCTGTTCCCGATACCGGTGGGCTACTATTTTTTTATATTTTTAAATGTTTTTTTTATTTATTTATATATTAATATTTAAAAATGTAAAAAAATATGTACATATAGAAAAATAAAGATAATAATAATAATATGGCAACACCGCCAACGTCAACAGATCACGTTTTAAAATTTTACCATATTAATATCTATTTAAATATATTACAGTTCTTTGTGCATTTATCTTTATATGTATCTGCTGTAATCTAATAATATAATACATAATATAATTTAATAAATAAGTAAAATGGACAAATCACAAAATTTAAGAATACAAGATGACATGACAGAATATGTCACCTACAACACAAGAAATATAAATAAATAAAGAAAAATGAAACGGTGAAAATATGTTGACTAGATCTGCCGCAAGACAACGAGCACGCCCACCATCTCCGGACTCGTTGCTCAGCTCCGCCTCGCCGCCGCCGGTCTCCAGCGCCACTGTGAACGCTGTGAGGACACCGGCCGTGGTAGTTGCGTCGAGCTCGAGCGACGAGTATTTCTCTCCACCGACGTCGCCAACACCTGTACGTCGGCAGGGGAGAGGCCGGCCACCGAAGAGCTTGGGACTTAGGGGCCATCCGGCCCCGAGCCGGGTCCCCGCTGCCGGTGGTTGTGTGCAGCGCATGAGATGGACTCAAACAATGAATGGGAACGTCATGCGCGCATATTACGGGGCTACAGAGGGGGGAACTAACCTCACTGCGTACCGTGAAAGGATGCTGTCTCTGTTTCAGGCACTGGAACCAACTGTCAACGTCTCGGCCCAACGACTGTCGGATCAGGTGCGGGTCATCCAACGCAATCACAGGTTGGACGATACCGCACTTGATAGGCTGCGATCAGAGGTACTGAGCAAACAAATCGCCCCGACTCTGACACAGACCGCGGCACTAGCGTCAATTATTGATGCTGTTCCGCCGCGGTCCAATCGTGTAGAAGAAGAGGATGATAGGGTTGAAACAGTAAGTAGCCAGTATAACGACCGACTGAGGAGCACATTGGAGGATGCGTTTCGCGAATATAGGTCCACTCCAACAGACCCTAAACTGAGATTACCACGGCTACCTATGCACAAAAAGAATAGGGCGCTGGTGAGTGCTCTGGACTCGCAGCTCAAGAATGTCTTCGAGAGCAGCAAGGATCTCATTGATACACACTCGATCCTGTTTTGCGCGGCTGTAGTGGCATGTCGATTAGCTAATATAAAATTCCCAAACTGTGATGAAGCTAACCGACCAAAACCAGCCGTACCAGCCTGGCAGCACAGGATCGAGCGTCGTATCGATGGGGCCAGGGTACTCATCGGCAAACTATACTGCTTCAGGGACGGCAATACACGACCAAGAGTGATGCGCTTTGTGAGACAGGCGTTCTCGGGGACTGGAATCAGTCCTCGAGAATACATATCACATGTCACAGAGCGCATCGACTTCCTGAAGCAAAAAGTTTGTGCATGGGCGAACCGTATACGGCGGTATAAGCGGCGAGTGGATCGATATACGCAGAATCGCATGTTCCAGAGTGATGAGAGGTGGGTATACAGACCTTGGGAGCGATCTGAACTGAACGAGGCCGACGTGTGCCGGCCGGATGTTGCCGCCACGAATGCATTCTGGCGCAGCATCTGGTCAGTACCCGTCTGTCACGCTGAGGGTGACTGGATACAGAATGTCGAACAAGTGTGTGAAATGATACCAGAAATGGATACTATTTTAATAACACCAATAGATGTAGCCACAGCAGTCCGTTCGTTACCGAATTGGAAATCACCGGGACCGGACGGGCTGCATAACTTTTGGCTAAAATGGCTAAGTAGTTCACACACTTGTTTGGCATCTCAATTCCAGTCATCCTTAGAGTCTGGTTCGCTACCCCAGTTCTTAACAACTGGAATTACCCACCTGCTCCATAAATCAGGTAGCACCGCGGAACCCAACAATTATAGGCCGATCACATGTTTACCAACGGTCTATAAAGTTCTTACATCCATTTTGAAAGCTAGAATAAATAAACATCTTGACAGCAATTCCATCATGTCTGTCTCTCAAAATGGATGTAGGAGCGGGTCCCGCGGTACTAAGGAGCCAACAGCCAACAGGTTCGTCGATCCCGCAAGGACCTCTCAACTTGCTGGATAGATTATAAGAAGGCCTACGATTCGGTGCCACATACATGGCTTATGAGGGTACTGGAGTTGTACAAGATTAATGCAACTCTACGCACTTTTCTTAGGTCGTGTATGGGGCAATGGAAGACAGTCCTTCGCTATCCAGGGTGTCGACGGATCCAAGGGAATGATGAACCTGTATGGATTAAGCGGGGAATATTCCAGGGGGACAGTCTGAGTCCACTTTGGTTCTGCTTAGCTCTGAATCCTCTAAGCACACTGCTGGAGAATTCAGGGCTGGGTAATCAATTGAAGAGAGGTGGTCAGGTCATATCTCACCTCCTCTACATGGATGATTTGAAACTCTTTGCCCCCAGTAAATTGCATCTGATGAAGCTACTGAATGTAACTGAAACTTTTAGTAGTGGCATCAAAATGGAATTTGGTGTGGACAAATGTGCAGTCATGCATGTAGGGCGGAGGCAGATTATGGAATCCGAAGGAATTGCACTCCCGGATTCCATACACCTTAGATACCTCTCCTCATTCGAGAGCTATAAATATTTGGGTATGTCAGAAGCGTTAGGTACCAACGATGCTGACATGAAGCAATCGTTGAAGGAGCGCTTCTTTGGTCGCCTGAAGAAGGTATTAAAAAGTCTTCTTTCGGGCGGGAATAAGGTGCGCGCCTTCAACGGGTGGGTCATGTCGGTTTTGATGTACTCTTTCGGCATACTTAAATGGACTCAGACTGAACTCGACGCCCTGAATAGAAGGGTCCGTACACTGCTGACAGCAAACAGGATGCATCACCCACGATCATCGGTGATGAGACTGTATATTCCGCGGAAGTGCGGGGGTCGAGGATTTTTAAATGCGAAGACCCTCCACAACCGAGAGGTATGCAGTCTCAGAGAACATTTTTTAAAAACCGTAGTGGGTATGCATCATGATGTTGTCACAGTAGACAAGGGGCTTACCCCGCTATCCATGGCGAAAGAGAACTGGCACAAGCCTATAATACTTACCACTGATGACCGCAAGATCATATGGCAAAGCAAGGAACTTCACGGGCGATTTTATCGGGCTCTTTATGAGCCCGATGTAGACTTCTTAGCTTCCGTATCCTGGCTACGATTCAGTGACCTTTTCGGGGAAACTGAAGGTTTCGTCTGTGCAATTATGGACGAAGTTATCTTGACGAATAACTGCCGGAGATATATTATGAAGGACGGGACGATTGACGTGTGTCGGGCATGTCACCATCCGGGTGAGTCCATCAGTTATCTTGACGAATAACTACCGGAGATATATTATGAAGGACGGGACGATTGACGTGTGTCGGGCATGTCACCATCCGGGTGAGTCCATCAGACATATTATCTCTGGTTGCTCTCGTCTAGCTAACAGCGAGTATTTGCACAGGCATAACCAAGTAGCTAGGATTATCCACCAGCAACTTGCTTTGAAATATAAACTTGTGGATTCTGAGGTACCGTATTATAAGTATGTGCCCGACCCAGTTCTTGAAAATGACCATGCCACGTTATATTGGGATCGGTCTATCATTACTGACAGGACTATTGTTGCAAATAAGCCTGATATAGTAGTGATAGATCGATTAGCGCGCCTTGCAATGATTGTCGATGTTACCATTCCACATGAAGGGAATCTCGTGAAGGCTGAGAAAGAGAAACAAATGAAATATCTCGACTTGGCGCACGAGGTTGTTGACATGTGGAATGTGAACTCGGCTGTCATTGTACCGATTGTCGTATCGGCCAATGGTTTGATAGCCAAGAGCCACGACCAACATCTATTGAGGCTCTCGTTAGGCAGTTGGATCAAAGGCCTGATTCAAAAGGCAGTACTCCTCGATACGGCCCGCATCGTGAGGAGGTTCCTGTCTCTAGAGCCCTAACCACCGGTAGCTTGGACCCTGCTCCCGCCATCGGTGGAACATTATTTTTTATATTTTTAAATGTTTTTATGTTTTTTATAAATATTTAAAAATGTAAATGAATATGTATATGTAAAAAATAAACGGAATAGTAATAATAATAAATTTTTATTTTCAGACCATGGTCCATAGAAATAGCATAAAACAGAATTACAATATTTAAATTTTACAATAAAATTAAAATAAAATGTAACTACTTATGATTATACAATAAAATTCAATTTATAAAATTTAATAAAATGTCAAAGAATTATGAATTAAAAATTTAATTTAAATTAAAATTGGAAAAATTTAGGCATGCATTTAAATCAAAACAAACACAGTCAAAATAAATAAAATTAAACTTAAGACTAATCAGTCCACATAACAGTGTGACGCTCGATGCATCGTCATCCAGTGCCACACTATCGGGCTGTCCACCCTGCCGGCCACTACAGACACTAGGCTGTTGGAGCTATCGCGAACTCGCCGCATCAAGGATGCTATGCGCGTACGGATCAGTGCATAAAAATCAGGCACACCTGCCTCCGCGAACATCCCCGACGCGCTGCAAAATCGCGGTAGCCCCAACATAACCCTGAAGGCGTTATTGTACTGGATACGCAGGGCATTATACGAACTTTTTGTGTAACTGACCCATAGGGCACACGTGTACAGAGATTGGCAATACGCTCTAAAAAGCGTAAGCTTGACTTCCCTCGTACAACGCGCAAACCTACGAGCCAGCATATTACACTTAACTGCCAATGCCCTGCGTTCCCTCTCTAAGTCTAAATCGTCTGATAGACTATCAGTGACCCAATGTCCCAGGTACTTAAACTTCGTCACTCTGGTAAGCGGAGCGTCCCCTAAGGTAACAGGTGGGACTGAGTCATAACATTTGTTCCCCGCCTTAACCAGGAGTTCGCTCTTGACAGCGTTATACCTGAGACCGTGGGCCACCGCATACTCCTCACAAATACGAATCAGCAGAAGGCTGAAGTGCGCCGATAGATGGGCTCAGCAACACCATATCATCTATATGCGATATACATATATACATATACCTATGCGATATTCATTTTATTGTTCTTCATTATTTTGACACCATTTTAACTGAGTCTTAAAATTCTTTCTACTTTCAACCATCTTGTCATATAATAAACCACCTTTAGGTCTACCACATAAAGACCAGTGTTGAAAATCACGCCGAGCCCGCCCGTGTGCATCCTTTACGTATTTATTCCAGCCAGTTATGTAACCTTTTTTGCGCTGTACTACCCTATTATAACAAGAAACTGCACCCTTACACAGAATTCCCACAATCTCCTCATATAAATTATCAATGACTTTCCGGTGTCCTAAATTACCACACTGATTATCACAGCACTTAGTAAATTCCACCGGAAAGTCAACATTTCTTAACTTATTGTCACAATATTTGCTAAATTGCTCAATTTGCAGCAAGTCCCTGTATCCCCAAGTTACCCCGTTGCACTTCGGCAATTCAAGCATAAGTTTACGTCTTAATGTACTTATATCACATGTCACTACCATTGGCAAATGGTCCGACCAACTCACGTCACACATTACCCTAATGTCCTTGACTGAGCTCCACGCGGAATCAGTCACCACACAGTGATCTAACCAACTAGTAGTACCATGTGCATCACTCACGTACGTGTATGTGTCCGAATCTCTGCCAAGTACGCTAACGTCAGCGCAACGCCACTGTACTTCAGTGGAACAACTCAGTAGCTCTTTGCCGAATAATCCATTAGGATGCGCATTAAAATCACCAAGGATAAACACCGCATCCACACCGCTGCTCTCTATAATTGCGTTAATCTCACTAAGACAATCCACAAATTCAGCAAGATTATCCATCGACTCAGTTGGCATATATACTGAGAAAACTAAGAACGATTTGCCGCCTACTGTTATCCTAATAGCAACAAGACGCACACTCTCGCACTGCACTGACGCTACACTGTCATAGGCGCTCCTACGCCACAGTATCGCCACTCCACCATACGGTCGACCCCGTAGGATACCCTTCGAAGTGTCCACCGCCGACCTGCCCACAAAGTCAAACAAAGGGTGTATGCTGCCCGGAAACGGAACATCGTGAGGCAGCAGCCACGTCTCTTGCAATGCTACTATGTCAGATGTTTGACACAGTAACCTGACATAGTCTACCGATCTGGTAATCGATTTACAATTGAAAGTAACAAGGGTGCAGGGTTTTGCGATAGAGATGTTATTGTTACTTTTGTGATCCATTGTTGATACTTTTGTGAGATTCATCAGCTTCTTTCTTGAAGTTTACATATCTACGAAAAACGATACCTTCCGGCCATAAATTGTCATCCAAAAATAAATGCAATTTTGTTCTCGGTACCAATATTTTATAAGCATCGTAGTCTTTCTGTTTTTTCATTTTTATTTTGTCTATTTGCACAATGGTTTGTGTTTTGTCCATTATGTAATTATATATGTCGTTCGATGACGCACTCCGGTCTACGTTGTTGATAAATAACGGCACTTTTATATCTGCTGCTTTAAATTTTGCATTCCCACCTGTATTAGCACGCCCTCGAGTTCCTATAAATCTATCCTTTAGCCTCTTTTTCCTTTGGGTTAAAACCCACCCTTCATTATGTTCGTCGTTCTTTTTTACTTTCGAAACCGTAAAAGTCTTTTATATTTCAAATATAATTTGTTGATAAAATGTCATCAAACGGATCTTTGATACAAATTGAAAAACTTACTGGCCGAGATAATTGGACAAGCTGGAGTTTCGCAGTGAAAGCATACCCGGAACTCGATGATTTATGGGTATGTGTCCAAGGGACAAGTACTGATCCAAAGAAAGAACAAAAGACAAAATCAAAACTAATATTATTAGTCGATCCAATAAATTATATACACATACAGGATGCGACGACGTCAAAACAGATTTGGGAAAATTTATCTAAAGCATTTCAGGATTCTGGTCTACTGATAAAAGTTGGTTTATTGCGAGACTTGATTAACACTAATTTAGAAACAAGCACCAGTGTAGAAGATTACGTCAACAAAATCATGAGCTCGGCTCATAAGCTCAGAAACATTGGATTCAGTGTTGACGATGAATGGCTCGGGACCTTGATGCTAGCAGGTTTACCCGATGAATATAAACCTATGATAATGGGTATAGAAAGCTCAGGAGTAAAAATATGTGCAGATCTCATTAAAACAAAACTTTTGCAAGAAATAAAAGCTACACCAAGTAATTCAGCCTTGTACACAAGTAATAAAAAAACTCAAGCAAAGTTTAAAAACAGTCAGCATCAGGCAAAGTCAAAAGGTCCAAGATGTTTTAACTGTAACAAACATGGACACCTTGGTAAAAATTGTTGGTTTCTAAAAAATAAACCACAGAATAAAGAAAATAATAAAGGTTTTGTGGCAGCTTTCTCAGCCTTGCAGCTGAATGATTGTGTAAACTGGTATGTAGATTCAGGTGCTTCAATGCACATGACAATGCATAAAGATTTATTACAGAATGAAACAATACCACCGATATCCACAGTCAAAATCGCAGACAATAAAAGTCTACATGTTGAAAGCTGTGGTGATGTGATACTACACATACCTAATAAAGATGGCAGCAGCAGTCAAATATTAGTAAAGAATGTTTTATATGTTCCAGAGTTATCTACAAATTTACTATCAGTTAGTAAAATAATAAAATCTGGTTGTAAAGTGGAATTTTATAAAACTGGCTGCTCAGCATATAATTCAAATAATCAAAAAGTAGCCACAGCAAATCTAATAAATAATACTTATAGACTAAACATAAATTACAGCAAAATATTCGCCTCGTCAGCAAAAACAGGATCAAATACACATCTATGGCATCAACGCTTGGGCCATCTAAATTATAATGATGTTCACAAGTTACCTAACTGCACAACTGGCGTATAATTATCATCACAGAAAGAAAAGTATGTATGTATAAGCTGCCTAGAGGGTAAGCAAACAAGGCAATCATTTCCAAGCAATGGCTCCAGAGCAACTGGGTCGCTAGAGCTAGTCCACACAGACGTATGTGGCCCGATACAAGTTGCTTCGATTGGCGGTGCCAGGTATTTTACAACTTTTACTGATGGTTTCTCAAGAAAAGTCTATGTATACATAATTAAAAGCAAGACAGAAGTGTTTGAAAAATTTACCAACCAAATAAACCGAGTAGAAAATGAGTTAAATAAAAAAAATAAAATTTTACGCAGCGATAATGGACTCGAGTATATTAATAAAAACTTTAATAATTATTTAAAGAAACATGGAATATTACATCAGACTTCCAATCCATACACGCCACAACAGAACGGTTTGAGCGAGAGGATGAACCGGACATTGGTTGAACGAGCCAAATGTATGATGCTTAATGCTGATTTATCGAAGAATTATTGGGCTGAAGCTGTAACAACCGCTGCATATATAATCAACCGCTCGCCCACACATGCTTTATCAGATATTACACCTCATGAAGTATGGACCGGACAAAAGCCAGACTTGAGAATATCAGAATATTTGGTTGTCCTGCTATGGTGCATATACCCAAAGAAAAACGCCAAAAATTAGACATGAAATCTCGTCAGTTAATCTTTGTTGGGTACAGTGAATGCACAAAAGGCTACCGTTTTATAGACCCGAAAACTAATAAAGCAGTGATCAGTCGGGATGTACATTTTCTGGAAGAAAACATTAAAAGTTAAATAGTAGAATCTACTTCTTTTTCAGCACCTGAAACAAAAACAAATAATATAAATCAAGAAGTACACGAAATACAACAATTAAGAGATAAAAATAATAATGAAAAGAATAATAATAATAAAAAACAAAAAATAACACATGTATACCTACCATTAAATGAAGAAAAATCTGAATTAATTACACTAGACGATGAAAATACAGGTGAGGAAGAGCAGTCTTCGTCAAATAATGTGAGTGATAGTAGTTTAGGTAATACAGATGATTATGAAGATCCACTAGATGGTACATACTTACCAAGTCAGAGTGACTCCTCGCCTACAAATGAAACAGGTGTGAAAACCCGACTGCAAAGAAAACTGCAAACAAATAATGAAAGTTCATCTTTATACCTTTGCATGAATGGCGAGTCTACATCAAGCCTTCTTAACAATGATCCCCAGAGCTTAGAAGAAGCTCTTCAAAGTGATGAATCTGTAGAATGGAAACAGGTAATGAAAGAAGAGTATGAGTCCCTCATTCACAACAATACTTGGTATTTAACAGATTTACCTAGTGGGAAGAAGGTCATTCCATGCAAATGGGTTTTCAAACGAAAATTTGATCATACTGGAGAAATCACTCGTTATAAGGCTAGACTTGTGATTAAGGGTTACAAACAAAAAAAAGGAATAGATTACAATGAGATATACGCACCTGTTGTACGATACACGTCGATTAGATATCTCATGGGTATAGCTGCAAGATACAATCTAGAAATTCATCAAATGGATGCCATTACAGCATTTCTGCAAGGGGATGTTGATGAAGATATTTACATGTCTCAACCACCCACTTTTGATCGAGGAGAGAAAGTATGTCATTTAAATAAAGCTATATATGGTCTTAAACAAGCCAGTAGACAGTGGAACAAAAAGCTAAACTCCGTTTTGTTAGAAATTGGCATGAAACGATCAAAACTTGATCCTTGCCTCTATTCTCGTATATTAAGCAAAAATGATATTTTATTTATAACTGTTTATGTCGACGATCTACTTCTATTTTATAATCGTTCTGAAACTGGCGAAGAGACAAAAAAGAAGCGCAAAGATAAATTTAGTATGAAAGACATGGGAAAAGCAACACAGTGTATTGGATTTAGAATAACACATGAGGATCAAAATAAAATATCACTGGATCAATCAATGTATATTAAAAAGATATTTACTCGTTTTGGTATGGACAATTGCAAGCCAGTCTGGACTCCATGTGATCCAAACATTCAATTAAAGAGAGCTGAACGTGAGGAAGAAATATTGAGAAACATACCTTATCAAGAAGCTATTGGGTGCCTATTATATTTGTCACAAGGGACAAGACCCGACATAACATATATTGTAAATTCATTAAGTCGGTACAATGGTCAACCCACAGCAGAGCATTGGACTACACTGAAGAGAATCTTAAGATATTTTTAAAAGCCACCATTGATTATAAACTGACATATGATGGAAACTCAGAAAGCAATGTTACAGGCTACTGTGATGCTGATTGGGCTAGTCATTCTGAAGATCGTAGATCCTGCACTGGATACATTTTTATTCTTCAGGGTGCTGCAATAAGTTGGTGCTCTAAAACACTACTACTACAACTAACTATAGCCCTGTCAAGTACGGAGGCTGAATATATGCCTCTGGCCACTGCCGTGCAAGAAGCGATTTGGCTGAAACAATTAGATGAAGATTTTTGGCCTGAATCATCAGCAATTCCTATTGTTGTTTACTGTGACAATCAAAGTGCCATTCGCATCTCAGGAAATGAAAGTTATCATCAACGCAGCAAACACATCGATGTTCGCTATCACTTTATCAGAGAGAGGATTGCTAACAAACAAGTTCTAGTAAAATACCAAAGGAGCCAAGACATGATTGCGGACATTTTGACCAAAGGACTGCATAGACCAAAACATGAAGTTTTCAGCAGAGCAATGGGTCTGCGTTCAGGAGAGAATGTTGGGAGAAACGCAGACATGCGCCGGTAGCGCCTAGTATAATTTAATAGCAATGCATACTGAGCATACATTTTGCGTATACGCATATTTCTTCATTATCTGTCCACCTGTCTAAATAATATAAGTGCAATGTTTGTGTTAATTAAGTTAAATAAATAGTTTTCTACAGTGTAAAAGTCTTGATCTATTCCTATTTTATCAAATCGCTTTAGATGTACAGTTGACAGCACTTCAAGCTACCACAATCTCTCAGATTTCCTTATTAGATTATCAACTTTATAATAGGATTAAAGCTCAAGGTTGATTGCAAATATTTGACAGTTTCGGGTAGCTTAGCCCGTACATTGAAGAATTTTACACAAATAAAAAAAAAATGATTTCTGTTAAAATTCTTCTTTCAATGTAATAATTATGTGCGATTCTAAATTCAAATTGAGTAGTCACGACGAAACACAAACAAATGTACTAAATGTCAACGAAGGCGCCGTGATCAGGAGCCATCATTTCATGAATAGGTCTAACAAATTTAAATGAAGTAGTTGCTTCGATGAACTTACCTATAATGTCATTATTCACTTATAGTAATCTAGCTTTCAGCGAACAGAAAATGTCGAAGTTTAGCCATATCAGCAGTTGGACTGGTAAAGCGGACCCCAGACTCCAAAGCTGAAAAGGCTTCGGATGCGACTGGGATTAACGCTGGGATGATGATGAGTAATCTAGCTTTCGGCCCACGGCTTCGCTCACGTGGAGATCGGTTATATCACGTTTTTTAGAATTCCCTCGGTGGAGGGGCCAAGTGGCTTCGCGAGATTTAATATACCTTCCTTCGATCTGGACTGTAATTTGTAAAAATAGTTGAAAAGAAAAATGGCGTCACTGTCGCGCTGTAAACTCTTAACCTAGGAATGGGTTATGGAGTATCATGCACCTTACCTCTCTTCACGGGCTGTTCCGTCGTCTCGTAGGAGTTCGATCAGTCCACTTTGTCTTCGACGGTTCTTCACCCTCGCAGTTCGGCACAAGCTCAACAAAAACACACGTGGTTATCGAGTTCCCGCTAACAGCTTCGGTTTCTTTTCTTGAAGCCACAAAGACACGTCTCCAATTGAGCGGTTGGGTACAACTTATAATCGAATGATTATATCGTTCAGCGATAAATTCACACAGCAAAACTATGTGATTGTGGGCGTTGAAAACAGCGGGCGAGCGACATTTACGAGCCTCCACGGGAGGACTCGCGTTAGCGGATTTGCGGATAGGATCACACCGCAGAGCGGTGCGAAACGCGGTTAGCGGTCGAGTACCAAACGGCTACTAAATCTGTCTTTTCTCGTATATTCGACGTGTTTTCGATCAATAACGAAACAGCGCCATCTCACGGGCAGCGGGTGCATGACGTGATGTAAGTTACGGGTACAAGGATTAGCTAAGAGATTCTGCGCAACAGTTCCATTTACAAACGCCAATAGATGGCGCCAACATCCTCCCCCCTTTTGAAGGGTCACCTTCAAAAACCCAATCATGAAATACAGCGAGAACTGCGAAAATATAATATTGAAACTGCGACTTATAAAAGAAATAACTGCGATTTTTATATAAATAACTGCGATAATACTAAACTAACTAACTGCTGACACTTAAACTACTTGTGTTTATCAAAATTAACAATCCTACTGTGTAGGTAGTGGGCACAAACGCACGACCGGACGTACGTATATACCTTTAGCGGTTCTTACAGAAGCTACACGCGTTACCCCATCGTCGGAAGGAAGCGTCCTTTCCACAATCGCTAACGGCCACGATAAAGGGGGGTGCATTATCAGTTATGATGATTACAACCATGCCAGCCTTGATTGGCACAGTCGGAGTATTCCATTTCTCTAGAGTTTGCAAACCGTGTAAATACTCCATTCTCCACCTTCTCCAAAAGGACTGAACTAACTTATCAAGTAGAGAATGTCTCTGAAGCAGATTGAGATTATCTGATTCTACTTCAGGTGCGGGTAATGAAAGCAGAGGTGCGGTATGCAAAAAATGGCTCGGAGTCAATGCGGTAACTCTGCGGAATCGGCACTCAGAACTATGAGAGGCCTAGAATTTAACAAATACTCGCTCTGAGTGAGTACTGTAACTAGCTCTTTGTAAGAATGCCGCTGTGAATAACTTAGATCAGAATGGGTGAGTCGTCCACCAACTCTGACCAAGTCGTTATATAATTAAAAATTAGCGACTACAAAATTGTTGCCTCTGTCCGAGTGCATTACTTAGACAGGGCCACTGCGGAACAAAAATCGTTTAAATGCGCTTAAAATATGGCGGTTTTTTTTTTAATATTTATGCTGGATGAGTTTCAGCAGTTTGTGTTCTGCAAAACTCACATCAGCTGCGATTATATGTACGAAATCGCGACGTGATAACAATTTAATGAATATATAAATGCAAACAGTCGTACGGAGTAGGTATTTTACTCCATGACGAAAGGCGACAAAGAGTATAATGAATGAGCTTTCTTTGCTCAGGTACTTCGTCCAGCGGGAGCGGCTCCGTACATTCAGTGGTAGGCCACTGTGACGAATGTAAAGTTAGCCAGGGGGGGCCCTGAGACCACAGAGGGTGGTTTAATAATTTAGCAGGAGAGACACCACGTGACAGGCAGTCTGCCGGGTTGTCAATCCCTGCTACGTGATAGAAGTTATCTGCGGAAATATTATTAGTGATTTTAAAATAGAAAATATCTTGGTCTATAGACCAGTGAAGACCCAAGATTTTATGGTCGGCGGTTTTGTCAAATTCAACCTCAGTCGGCACCTTATGAGAAGCGGGAAGTTCGTTGAGCACAGCTTTCGAATTACTGTTCCATTTCACAAGGTCCCATTGAGTGCCCTTAAACAGAGCGATTAAGTCGTTGGCGGTGCTAATCGCCTCGTCCTCTGTACCGACAGAAAATGCGACGTCGTCCATGTACAGACACGAGGAGGCGGCGACGGCAGCAGGGGGATGATCAATTCCGTCATCCGTGACGAGTTGCTGCACAGTGCGCAAAGCGTGATAAGGGCTAGACTTTAAGCCAAAACAGACTCTGTTGAATTCGTACAAGCGAAGCGGGTTATTGGGATTAAACCGATAAAGGATTCTCTGATAGCGTCGATCAGATTCGCGAAGCATAATTTGCAAAAACATCTGCTTGCAATCAGCGGTCATCGCTACTGAATGCAGACGAAAGTTTAAAATAATTCTGAACAAGTCACCTTGTAGATTTGGCTCACTGTGCAGCAAGTCATTCAACGAGACACCGGATGATGTCTTACAACTGCCATCTAGTACGGGACGCAGCCTAGACGAAGACTTGTCTGGACGGCGAACCCCATGATGCGGGATTATATAAGTAGGATACACGTCTACGGTCTCATGCGGGAGAACTGAGACGGGCGAGATATAACCCTTAGAAAGGTAATCATTTACGACCTCGTCGTAAGCGGCGCGCAGCCCCGGTGAAGCTTCAAGCTTCCTTTCCAAGCATAAAAATCGCTTACGGGCGACATTGAAAGAGTCACCTAGTGTGAACACATCTTTATCAAACGGTAGACCCACGGTATAGCGACCAGTAACTGGGTCCCGTTGCGTAGTTGAACGATAAAAATATTCACATTCAACATCAGCGGGATGTTGAATGGGCGGGCCGGGAACTTCTTTAAGTTCCCAGAAGCGGGAAATAAAAATATTCACATTCAACATCAGCGGGATGTTGAATGGGCGGGTCGGGAACTTCTTCAAGTTCCCAGAAGCGGGAAATAATTAATTACCTACACGTCAGCGCAAACAAGCGTAATGGTGTAAGTCACATTCAACATCAGCGGGATGTTGAATGGGCGGGCCGGGAACTTCTTCAAGTTCCCAGAAGCGAGAAATAAAAATATTCACATTCAACATCAGCGGGATGTTGAATGGGCGGGAAATAGAATTATTATTATTCATAGTCGAATGGACTATGACACAGCATGATGTAATACAGGCTGGGCGTTTACTAAGTGTAGGCACAGTTCCCATTAGTACATAGCCTAACACCGTATTGACAGCGGCGGGCACTGACGGGCCTCTAGGAATCCCGCCAGGCATAAGTAAATGCGGGAACAGCGATGCTCCAATTAAAATGTCAATTTTACTTGGAGTAGCGAAACTATCATCAGCGAACTGAAGTTTATTCGAATAAGGCAAGGCCTTAATATCGACAAAAGCAGAAGGTAATTTATCCGTAATTTGATCGACTACTAACGAGTCGATATCAAATCGGATATTTTTATTAAAGCGTGAAAATATGGTTAAATTTACTGTTCCGAACGACGCCTTCTCTGCGCCTCCAAAACCTCTCACTGTGGTGGACCGAGTATCGTTTTGACGTAAGAGCAATCGCTCGCAACATTCTCTCGTGATGTGTTAAACGTAGAAATTATAATCGCAATAAAGGTGGACTCGATCCCCACGCTATCCAATAACAGAAATTAATATTTCTTAAAATATAGTACCGGATCGCTCGATAGATGGCGTTGGGATCG
>JADWQK010002489.1:0-140777 GCA_017933935.1 Sesamia nonagrioides
AATCGGTCAAGCCGTTTAGGAGGAGTTCAATGACATACACACGTACAGCAGAATTATATATATAAAGATATATGTATACGTGTAGACTTGAGAACCTCCTTCGTTATGTTTCTTCGGTTCAAAACTCAATTAACATCATCATCTTTATTAGAATTGTTCACCAAACAACAACACATTTAGTGTAATATAGGTACTAAGGTGAATATACAACGTGTAACATAAAGGGTATATACATAACAAAGGCATGGCATCTTTACATGATATCAAACGATATTGGAAGGGTTTTTTAATCCTATCTCTTTATGTTAGGAAGTTATGAGGAAAAACACCGCCTCTGATAGGCTACTATCATACTAGTCGCACAGAGTTATTGAAGACATTTATCGGATTTTGGCAAGTAACGTGACGGATAACGAGTAGTTATTAACGTATGTAGTGTGCTGCCACGTTTGTTATGATTTGATTTTAAGAAACACACGAAACCGAAAATTTGATACCAATTTTTTGAGTATTTTATTTTGAGTTGAAACCCTTCCGATATCGTTTGATATCATCTAAAGATGCCATGCCCTTGGTATGTATATACCCTTTTTGTTACACGTTGTATATTGATAGTAAATACCGATTTAAAAACTCATACGTAATTGCTAGGAATTTCGCTATCTGACGCGAAGTGGTTTAGATTAAAATTCCTTGCTCTACGTCATAAGAATTTAATAAAATTTTCTAATTCTCAATATGGTCTGTTACTGAAAAGAAAATATTATTTTAATATAGAAAATAATATTTTTTATACATATAATCGAGTGGTATGTAATAGTAAAAATACTATAGACGATAAGGAAAATATGCTAAATATTAATTAAATAAACGAAGTAACGAAACCCCAGCTGAAATTCAGGAAGCCATAAATAATTCTAAAACAAACCCGATATATTTTTTGCAAACTTTGCGCGTCTTCAAAATATTGGTCTTCTAATTGAATACTTTAGTCACCAGAGATTTTACAAACACGGGTTTATGCTTGAAAACTCTAACCAACTGCGAAATTAAACCTAAAACCACAGCATCTCTCTCATCAATCTCAGAAATAGTCAATGCATGAAAAAGTCTCTCGTTTAAACGAAGTTTTAAACTTGATGGAACTCTTAATTCCATAGTACTTTGGCATAGTAAAGTAGCTGTGGCAGCAGCAACAGCTTATCTCAAGCTCTCGTAACGTCTGCGGCGGTTGTTTTTAAAACTGAAGAATATGATTACTGTTTGGTTAGGAAGAGCAATTAAAATTGGCTGAGAAAACACTTTTGATGTTTATAGGTAACTTGATTTACACATCACGTTACATTTCTTTTGATTTTCGAACATTAAAACATGGCGGTAAAAGCCATAGAGTAGATAATTCTAGAGCAAACTATTGTTATGTCAACTCTATGGTATTAAATTGGTCACTAAGGCTGGATGTAGTTTTTTTATTATCTTAAGTTGCAATGGATTTGACAAATCAAATCAACCCTCTAAGGCAAACAAAATCATAGACAACCTTATTAAATTTACGCCATAGGTAGATAATCAACGCGTTGGTACTTTAACATGAATACATTTATGAACGAGCTAACCGCTAACTTACAATACTGTATTAGTATTGCAAATCAGCGGTTAGCTCGTCAAAATTTATGGCTTTTGCAAACATATCTCCACATACTTTTCTATGCACGCCCTCCTTTTCCCATTTCAGTTCCAAAGTATTCTAACATAACCTAACCTCATTTCCACTTCCAGGCAGTAGTGTGGAGGGTCAGAGGAACAACACGAGGATGTCGTACGTGTGCCCACCGCAGTTCATCAGGCTGGGTCACAGCTGTTATTACTTCAGCGAGACCAAGGCGACGTGGCAGAACGCACTCTTCGCATGCATGGTAAGTTTTAATATGAAAATGAGGCAGATGGTTTAAAAGCGAAGAGTGGTATTTGTGATAAAGAAGTAAGGAGTGATTCTAAATAGGTTTTCGGGATTATGTCTCTATTTTGAACTGACAAAAACAGTAGTCAAGCCAGTGAGCTGTAGTATTTTTTTTTTATAGATATATCTTTTTTAAGAAAAAGTAGTTAACTAAATAAAAGAAAATTTATCAAAACATTTATATGATATGCGACTGAATAAAAACAGTTTACATCTTAATTATATATATCATTAATAACTATATAAATGACGTAGAAATATTTTATCCATTTAACTATAAGAGCTCATTAAAATCTTAATGTAGCTATGCTAAAAATACTCCAACTTGGTATTCCACATAATAATTTAATTACAGCCATCAAAAGTTTATAATGTGCCTGATTCTAATAACTTGATAAATATGTTAATTACTTTCCAAATGAGGCTGCTTTACATTCAATGGATCCAGTTCATTCAAACATCGTTGACATACTTTGTGAATTGGGTTTAAAATTAAAAAAAATCGATACATTTTTCAGTAAATTGTAAAGTATGCGATGTGGCTCATGTCGCACTGCGGCCCATCGGCACATTACCAAATTATGCCCCACATTTTGCCTAACTCCTGCACTTGTAGAATACTTTTAAGATACCATATATACCAATATATACATGACATAATTGAGGGATTGGCATAAATCGCAAAGGTCAAATTTTGACTAGAATTGTAATCAAACTTAGATTAGGAATAAAACTGTCAAACTTGACTAGTATCTGTCATTTATCATCTTTTTGATTTAGATATTATATTTTGCAGTTGCGATATTGGACTTACATGAGACCTCTGACCACAAGACCTATCTAATTCCCCGATAACATCGAAGTTACTAGTGTAAATATCACCTAATAGTTTTAAATTTTAACCTGCCTCTTTTTACCCTTTCTTTGTGTAAAAGATTGTAAAATGTGTTTTAAGATAATCATCTATGATAATGAAGCAACGAATATGTTTCATCAAACGTTTTGCATAAAAACTTTACTACGCTCCGTAATGGATGTGTAAAATTTATTAGGTACCAGTATTTATTCTGTGTAAAAAGTTCTTTTCCTTTCGTTACTAGGCCTTCTTTACCACCTTTTTTTTATTATTTATAAACTAGTGCTTGACTGCAATGCCGCCTGATGGTAAGCAGCGATGCAATTGTTGATGGTAAAACGCACTAGCTTATTAAGCCTATTCACTCGAAAAAACTGAGTGAATAGGAAGGAAGACGGCAGTTGAGCGAGGTGATGCAATGTTTAACCCAACAACACGACCAACGATGCTGCGTCAGAGGATGATCTGGAGACCCTCCACGACCAAACTCCCGATACAACAACATTAGGCACATCGTACCCGGTACACATCGCAACACAACTGCTCAGACCCGTCCTCCGTACGCCTTCACCAGACATCATGCCGGAACACGACGAATCGCTTGGCGGCAAGACTGTCTGGTGGGTGGTAACTTATGCCGGCGGCTGATGTTGTTGCCTACCACCGAGAGAAACCACCTGCAGACGTTTCTTTTAAAATATTTCATTTATGAACAGATACACCTTATGTAATGATATAAAATTCTCCTGATCTTTAGGCCTCGCTTTGCTCATTTTTCCGCCACAACATACTCATATTCGTCACACGGACGATGTGTCCCATTCATCTCCATTTAAGCTGTTTTTCGTAACGTTCTACGTCCATTTTACGTTAGTCTATTTGGTTCATTTTATTGGGAACATCTTCTCTCCTTATTTTATCGGTAAGCTTAATTCATAATAAGTATACTTCTTTATATAGTACGCTGAAAAGCATATTTTCCTTTTTATTTTCTCCTGGTAAGTTTGTGCGCCAAATGACAGACATTTAGTTAATAACCAATCAAATACACAGTTGCAACGCAAATTAAATGGCGGTTACATTTCAAAAGAGTGCCAATGTCCTCTCATAAAGTGTCGGTCAGGCAAGTATACAATCAATTATTATTACACCGACTGTTGACTAAATTATCAAAATATTCATTGAATCACCAATTTAAGATACATTAAAATCAACATTAAATAGTTTCAGAATAGGTACGGCCGTTATAAACCAGATGAATGTAATTTCAATTAAGTATTTTACATTCCTGTGGCTATATTTAAACGATGATCTACTTTGATGGGCTATATCTGCTGCGGTATTGGTATGCTCATGAATTTGATCGACATATTGGTAACTTTATTTGGTTTTGTATTTGATAAGATCTTATGTTTCCTAGAGAAGCTTTAAGGTAGGAATAATGATAGCAGATTGACGACTAAAAACACTTTGACACAATTGACAGCTTCCGTGGCGTAGCGGTACGAACGCGGCCGCTGCGCAAGGAGACGCGGGTTCGATCCCCGCGCAGTGCAAATATTTGTATGCATGAATATGAATAATTGCACTGGTCTGGTCGGGCCTCGGAAAGCACATTAAGCCGTTGGTTCCGGCTGTCATATGAACATCTAGTAGCAGTCGTTACGGGTTGTTGGAGACCTCAAAAGTCCAACAATTGGTCTAACTGCAATGCTTCGATATCGCCTTCGGGTGGTGGAGGTCAGACGGCAGTCGCTTCACGGAAAATATCGAAGATTAGCCAAAATCAGCAGTTAGACTGGTAAAGCGGACCCCAGACTCCAAAGCTGAAAAATAGCTTCGGATGCGACTGAGATTAACACTGAGAAGATGATGATGATGATGATTGACGATTAAAAACCATAATTCTGGCTGGGTGCAACATCCAAAGGCTTTTTAGCGAGGTGTCCGTCCTCTTAGCCCCACTCGCTAATACGCATGCAAGCGGGGCCCCCAGCTCCTCTCAGTGAGGCGCCCAGGTTGTCCGACGGTGGTCCGGAGTTCGGGTCACGTCAGCCACCTGGAGTGGTGGCTAACCCGCCGCACGGATGGCCGCCGAAGCGGTCCCCACGTCTGGTTTTGGTCCGCGCCGGTAAACCGGTAACCCCCATATCTGGGGGCCGTTCCCCTATCCGCTACCTGGGGACGCGTCCGATGGCAGGCCAGAAACTGCACACGGATGTAATAACTGCCTGTCTAACCTCCACAACCCAGTTACTGTGTAATACGATACACCTTTGTAAAGCTGACTGTCACGCTTCGGCCGGCATACATAATCATAGCTTGTGTGTTTTATTAAGCTTTCCAACTCACATACTTCGTTCCTGCGGGCGGTGAGCAGTGGGCAGTTCGCCGCCTGGTAAGGACCAGGCCCGAGTCGACGGCGCGATGGGTCTCACGCGCACCTCAAAGAGATGTCAGCACATCGTGAAGGGGTCCACGAAGACCGATGCCTCCTGGGTCAGAGTTGCGGGTTGGTTGAAAAAGAAACCGTGAGCCCACGAAGACTGATGCCTGCCAGGGTCGTGGGGTGTTCTAAAGAGACACCGTAGCCTATGAGGCACAGGCAAGTGAAGAAACACGGATGGGTTTTAATCAGTAAAAGTCTGACACCCCCTTCTGCTCCGCCCAGAGCGGGAGAAGTCATTTGATCATTTCCCATCCCAACAAAAAATAAAATTCACACATCATAGTTTTCATAAGCATTATATTTGACACTTATGACAGGAATGGGTTTAATATAATATAAAGGGGCGGTGTTCTAACCATTGGGTTATTGCCACTTTAAAAGCTTTTAGTACCCATAATGCCCACGCCACTATTGTCCTACTGGTGCCGTAACAAATATACACCACGCCACGCCAAGAAACTACAACCAGCATGAATATTCCATGGCCAGGCGACCATATGGAGGCAATAATATTAATCTTCGCTTATACATATAAGTGCGGTAATAAAAACGATTGGCTAGTCCATTGTCTGGGATAATACGACTTAGACAATCTAACTCGTTTTCCTTGGTCGGTTCATTCATACCATCACCGAGATGGCGACAGTATAAACCCTCTCTTTATTCTATGGTATAAACATATACATAGTCAAAGTAATATGAACGTATATTATTTTTCATGTCTTTTTTTGTTAGTCTACTAGTTGCGCCTTTGCGGTTTCACCCGCGTAAGTTTCGATATGATTTTTATATTTTTTATTAATGCCTTCCTGGATTATTGGGCTATCCAACGAAAAGATAATTTTTCTAACCGGACCAGTAGTTCCTGAGAATGGCGCATTCAAAAAAACAAACAAACCCTTCAGCTTTATAGATTAGTCTAGATTCTTATTATTAAAAAACAAAATAAAAAAAACAGTTATGCCTTTTTATTTACCTGTAGATAATACCGAGGAAACAACCTCACACTAGACCGGTTTTTTGTCAATCTTCCTGGCGCTACTGGATAACCACAAACCGCAATAGAGTTTAATAACCTTACACATTACCAATACTTCATAATTTTTTGTCCCTCATTATGCAAATGACTTCAACGACTCGTGTAACCAAATATTTATCTCAACATCATCATTGACGCCTCTATGAACGATTAAACTAGTAAAGTGATTAATTTAGAATGACAATTATACTAATGCTGTAGTGGGCACCTGTCAACTGTTTCATTAGAATTTATTGCCAGCTTTAAAATGAAGTGAAGTGTCCTTAGTACTACCACAGTCTAAAAATCATAAAGTCGTCCGACGAAGACGTCTAGACAGAGCAGTCGTGCGGGGTGTGAGGGACGAGACGCGGGTAAGCGGCACCTGAGCTGCGAACAAAACGATGTTCGTAGCTCGGTATCTATCATTAAGGGCTAACACGTGTTTGTTTTTTTATTTATGAGTGTCAATTTTGAGTATAATTGGGGTGCTTGTTACGAAAAAGCTATCCTTTTTGACGTCCAAAATGGCGGACGTCATTTTTTTTATAATTTAGTATGGGTGTCAATTTTGGAAGCACCACAGTTACGAAAAAGCTATCCTTTCTGAAATCCAAGATGGCGGACGTCAATTTAAATATATATTATTATGATATGGATGTTAATTCCGAGGTCGATTGGGGTGCTGGTTACGAAAATGCCATCTAAATAACTTAAATCTGTCTCGAGTTGTTCCTTTAGTAAAAATAGCAAATTCATTAAAAATAATACAGCTACTGATGTTGATCTGCAATAAATAAATAATTTCATAAATATTGTTTATTTTTGACAACCCTGGCCGATGCGTTACTGTCTAGACGATGTCGGCATTTTACACGAGATCAAAGGCGTCGACCTACTGTATGATTTTTATACTGTGGTACTACAATTTTTAACATTTGGATGGCGCCAGATCGCGTAGATCCGACCGAGGCCTTGACATTACATTTTGTCGGTCAGTATTAAGTAACCGTTTTAATTGGGCTTGAGGTCAGTTAATTAAAATATTTCTGTAGGTTGTTATAACAACCTTTTCTTTTAGTTGAATGTTTTGGATCTACTAGTGTGAATTTGGTAGAATATTTTATTTTAGGTTTCAAAATATTTCATTATAACAAAAATAGCAGTCATGGGACTGATCGACAGAAGTGGAAACAAACAAAAAAGAATGACGGTGTCGGTCACGCTTACGCGAATTCAATGCTTATACCCCATCGCAGTGTCTCAGGACAAAAGTCTTCGACCAGTGAGTGTAGCCAGTGTTGTCGTATGAAATTGAGACGTGATCGCTAACAATTGGCCTTATAAGAAAGTTTAAGGTCACTCAAAGGGCAATGGGGAAAGCTATGCTTGGGGCTTCACTGCGTGATCGAATCAAGAATAAGGAGATCCGCAGAAGAACAAGAGTAAGCGACATAGCCCGAAAAATTGCAATACTACAGTAGCAGTGGGCCAGGCACATTGCCCGTAGGACCGATGCCCGATGGGGCCAATGGCTTAAGGAGTCGTGACCACGCACCGGAAGACGCAGCGTGGGTAGATCCCCGACAAGGTGGACCGACAACCTGGTGAAGATCGCGGGAAACCCCTGGACGTGGGAGGCGCAGGACCGGTCGTCGTGGAGATAATTAGGGGAGGCCTATGTCCAGCAGTGGGCGTCTTTCGACTGAAATGATGATCATGATGATGATGACCTCCAGCAGAAGTGGTCAACGTTGCTAATGAAATTTTCACTTCAAAAATCTTTATAATGCCAAGTTGTATGGCAATTGCCATACAACGTGGCCTTGTAAAGTTTTTTGAAGTGAAAATTGCTAGCTCTATTTATGAGACAAGGGGTTAGTATTGGCTAACTCCTTGTCTTGAAAATAGAGCCAGCTCTCTAGTCACGTCAACAGTCAATCTGAATTGGGTTAATTGATATTGAATTTCCTTTAACTCTCCATGCATACAAACTACATTCCGTATTGATAACTCCTCCGATACATATTCAAGTTAACTGTCCCACAAACTATAATGCATTTTAGTTAGATCTGGGTTAACCGCAATGGTCTTACGGGGCCGATGGATTTGAACCCGTTTGTGTTCATGCGGGTTTCTACTATCCACACACTGGTTTGTCATGGGAATTAGTTAATTACATTGTTGTCATTGTTTGTGCTTGGTCACTCAGCGTTATGTACTCAACTCTCTCTTTTGTAGAAATTTTCTCTAATCTCTTGTGTTTTTTTATTTTCTTTTTCTTCAATTTTTCTCTTGCCCTTACCCTCAACATTATTAAAGGTCGGCTCAACACGTCTTTGTCTTTTATAGCATAATCAATCTGTTCCCATAACCCCCAGTTATGGGAACAGCTTGATTATGCACTCCTTCCTACAGAAAGGAGACCTGTAGCCCCCCGGCTACAGTGCTCCGTCAACCACGACACGTGCGCCCAATGCACATGTATTCACATGTATTCGAATTTTTGATTTTAGAACATGCCGTGTGTTCTCACGCTTTTGTCCTTTACCGTTTTAAGAACAATGGTGGTGTAATTTTATTCACAAAGTATAAAACACCTGTCTGGATTTGAACCTACTATATACAACTCGTGAGTCGTGATTGTAAACTCCTGGGCCATCACTGCTGATCTTTCAACAATACTTCTGTCATATCTTTGTCACTCTCTTGTTGGTAAATTACCAAAGCTATTTTAGTAATACTTGTAATTGGCGGAGAACTGCCCAGAATCGAGCTTGTTGGCATGCGATGGAGGAGGCCTATGTCCAGCAGTGGAGGACGAGTAGAGGCTGATGATGATGATGATTTTAGTAAAATTGTCAATCTGTACAAATATAAAAAGATAAGTAATGTACTAATGTTTACCTTTAAACAAACAGACAATTAATACTCAAAGTAAATATATATTTGAATCAATTATTTGTTTGACATTATTCATTGTTGATATATCAATATCGACAATGAATATATTAACTCTTATATTCCTAATGCGATGACTGTGATGGGGCAAAAAATGTAAATCAAACTGTAAAAAATGACTTCAAAGAACCGACTGAATAGGTATGTCAATAAATATAATGGTTTTACATATTTAGTTTTGTCATATTTGAACAAAACCGATTGTATGTTTACATAAGTTAAAACATGCGTTGCTACTCAGGCACATTACAATGTTTACGCTTTCATTAACTTAGTACCTGAGCGACAGTCTTCTGATAGGTAAAGTTATGGATTCCTAGAAGAGCCATATCCGCAAATAGTGTCCACAATGTATAACCCGCGCAGATAAAGAAAATAAATGGCATCCGCTCGCATGCGTTCTCACTCACTCTCTATCGCTGTCTATACTCACACAGTGAAGTAAGCGCTGTAAAAAAAAATCATCGATCAGGAATTCAGGATTCGCTTTCCAAACTATTGAAGCTACTTTGACGCACTCCGAGTAATCGTTAATTTCGTTCCGCTAAAGTCTCTGTTATTTTGTTGTTTTTATTGATGTTGTTGTTTTTGTTGAATTTGATTGTTCAAATAATAAAAATAATAATAAAAACAAACACAACAACAAACAAGTAAAATGTCAAATTTACGTTGTAAATAACAATATTTACAACGTAAATTTGATATTTTACTGTCTTAGCTTTTGGTTTGTGATTGAACAATGGCATGATTTGTCAACCGTACCATAAGTATACGCCGCCATTTTCAGATCTTTTCTTTATCTGCGCGGGTTATACCAACGAATAATTTTACAAGAGAGCGTTTTTTGAGGCCGTAAAGTTTTGACTTTACGGTTTCAGAAAACGCTTTCTGCCAACATATTACGTCAAAATATTATTATCCCGCTGCCAACATATAACACTGCATCCATTATATGGCGGCCACCGAAATTGATCGTGGTGAATTAATTTGACGATACATTAAACTTTATAAACTAAGAATCGAGGTGACAAAATTGTGTATATCAAATTAACGATTTATTGAGGCACGAGAGTCGTCAATCCAACACGCACTTATTAGAACATTGACTTATTGAACAAACAAAACAGCTGCGCCTTGTTAGAGCCTCTTACATCACTCGTTATCGAATAGTACCTACTACAGAAAAGGTTTGTCAACCCACTCCAAAGTTTTGGGTCGATTTTGAAGATATGAAGAAAATCTCGTAAACAAACCCGAGTACTAGCAACACCCACACACCTATACAAACTTGGTTATTTTCCGAAATACCAGAAAACTCACGTAGATTCATACATAAATAGTTTACAATATTCTGGAATACTTGAACGTACTGTATAGAAAAATTGAATTCATCTGGTTCTAAGTTACCTCTGAAACAAACATCACAAATTAAATTTGGAACATTTTTTTTTTAATCAGAGTGTTAAGACAAACAATCGTCAAACTTTGTTATAAATAAGAAAAGTTGTGAGTGATTGTTATTTCTTCGCGCTCAATCGCTGGACGGGTCAGGATGAAATTTAGACCAGGATTAACATGTAAGATCATTTTCATGGTGTAACCCCGGGGTGCAGCTTACATCACAATCATAACGTCTTTATAAAAGACCTAAACAAAAGGCATAAACACTTCATCATTCTACTACGCTTAAGCTTGTCTATGTATAGCCATTGTGCATAGAGTTAGCGCCATAGAATCTGCGAGAATAATGCATTATCGTGACGGCCCCGTACAATAGCTCAGCGGTCGCACTATCATGAGTAATATTGTGGCGATCTCCGTTATTGTCCTTCAGTTGTAAGGGAAATAGAGAGGATTATTTTATTTTTTATTATAATAAATAGCATTTGAAGTGTTATAGAAATCTCGTGAATGAAGTTGTACGAATAAGCATTGAGGCAATGCCGGAGCCGGAGCCGATGGCTGTTCGAAGGCGATACCTTGGCCGGGGTGGGTTTTAATCAGTAAAAGTCTGATCCGCCCTTCCGCGCCTACCAGAGCGGGAGAGGTCATTTAATGATTTCCCATCCGCAAAAAAAAAAATAGTACAGTAGAACACGAGCGAGCTATTCTCATGTTGTGTATTGGAGAGTATATTTGTAGGCGTACTGAGATGAGGATATTTGCATGCGGAATTTGAACTTTTATAATCCATTAAACTTTCAGTAAAAACCTGTTATAATAACGGTGTTTTTAAACTCCCGTCCTCCACTAGTTTTCGAAGTTATGCACACAGACACAGGTGTGTCCTAAATAGTTTTAGTACGAGCAAAAAACATTGCTTTAAAGACAGCTATTCCATATAATCCATACGTTTCCATGTTTACGCCTACCTCTCAACTTAGTTCGGAACCGTTCGGAACAGTTTATATTTCCATACGAATGTGTTAGAAGTGGAACGATCACCTCAAGTGTTGTCGTCAACTGCAAATATGATGCAAATTCGTCACATTTCACGCCTCTTGGAACCAATCACAACAATATGGTGCGAATAAACTGAATGTCAAACAAACTCATTGTAGTTGAAGATTCTACTATTGAATTGTATGTAGAGAAAGGTTGTTGTTTGGTGACTTTCATTCTACTGTGGTGGAGACAGGCTTTTGCTGCTCCGTTTAAATATTTCACGTCTATAACACACATGGTTAAATAATTTTCTATTATGGTGTCACACGTCAATAGATAAAAAAATACTATAAGCTAGACTTTCATTTAATTAAAGCTATTTAGGTCAGTACTAGGTCAAATAGTTTTTTTTTACTAACATAAAAGACTACATATGCTCAGAAAGATATTCAGATCAGAGAACATATCCCCACACCACAAATTTCTCCTGTTTCGCATGCGTATTTACAAAAATTTGTCAAAAATAACTGGAAATTACTGGAGGAGAGTTATAACCATTCAAGGGAGGACCCTTTGGATGGTTTTTGGCTCTCGGCCCTTTTACAGGATTGAATTCGATTTGGAAGGGGTTGTTCGAAAAAGATACCGTGGTCGTCCGGACCGGTACAGGCAAGTGAAGGAAAACGGGTGGGTTTTAGTCAGTCACGCCCTTTCGCTCCGCACTGAGCAGAAGAAGTCTTTTGATGATTTTCCATCCAAAACAAATTGAGAATGTGTATATTAATATTACTTACCTCCTTTATTTCATTTGAGTTATAGTTTGTAAACAAAAAAAAAAACATTATAAATATAAAAATATAGCCCACCCAGGCAGGTATAGGGATTATTCCTAACTACCGGAGGTCAGTGCTCTGGAGAGAGGAACCTCCAAGCAATGCAAGTCATGTCCCAAAAAGTACCTCTTTCGAAAACACGCGATTCAGCTGCTCTTGAGGTGTTTTGTCCAGATTCTCAGCTATTAAGCCATATTACTTAATTTATTAACAGCCTCCGTGGCGTAGCGGTAGCGGACGCGGCCGCTGCGCAAGATGGCGCGGGTTCGATCCCCGCACAGTGCAAATATTTGTATGCATGAATATGAATATTTGCACTGGTCTGGTCGTGCCTCGGAAAGTACGTTAAGCCGTTGGTCCCGGTTGCCGTACGAACATCTAGTGGCAGTCGTTAAAGGGTTGTTGGAGCCCTCAAAAAGTCCAACAATTGGTCAGCTGTAATGCTTCGATGTCGCCTTCGGGTTGTGGAGGTCAGACGGCAATCGCTTCACGGAAAATGTCGAAGTTTAGCCATATCAGCAGTTAGACTGGTAAAAGCGGACCTCAGACTCCAAAGCTGAAAAAGCTTCGGATGCGACTGGGATAAACGCTGAGATTATGACTAAATTTATTAAGAAATTTTATTTTGGATTCTAAGGCTTATTTTATTACTAGCTTTCCGCTCGCGGCTTCGCCCGCGTGAACTTCCGTTATATCGCGCTTTTTAGATTTCCCTCGGGAATATCAAATTTTTGGGTGATAAAAAGTACCCTATTATTTAATCCGGACTTCTTACTTTACGTCTGAAAAATTTCCAAGCAATCGGTTCAGTAGTTACGGCGTGAATGCGGAAACTCACTCTCAGATTTATAATATTACTAAGGATTTGTTCCTTTAATATTTCGTCGACAGTAGATGCAGATGCGTCTACTCAATTACATTTCACTTTATCTTAATGGTTTCCACAATTCCTATTGTTCTGAAGCAGAATGCTAAGTATTTTAAAACTCAGGAGTTAAATTATTTTCCTTTCTATTCTATTCATTCCATACACAATTAATCATTCAAGAATGAGAGCTGTGTATTGTAAATTCGAAACACAACAGTCTAATGGCGGGAGACTTTCGCGACAACTTTCCCCAACCATCGCAGGAAGCTGCAAAACTTTATGATTGCTGCATTTTTTTTTTTTTTGTTTTGTTTGTAGGATTCTCTCGCAACCAGTTTTTGTAATGATTCGGTTGATGAGTGAATTGTGCGGTAACAGAAAAAACTGGCTCGACTCAAAATTAAATAAGTATTCAAGTAGTAGTAATACAATATAATGCTCACACACTTTCGCACACCCTTATACACACTACAATAGTCCACTCAAAACATTTTATTTTCTTTTTTGTTTTATGTCCTTTCCTAAATAGTTTATTTCTTCGTTTACCTATGCCATATAACGAACCAGTCATATAGTTTCAAAATGGCATGAATATGTACCTAAATATAAATAAGAAACATCCATCTTTAAGACGCTGTGAATAGCAAACTTTTAGGTATTTGAGGGGGTGAAGCAGACGAAGTGGGACACGACTAGCCCCGCCCACTGCGGGGCGCGGGCGCTCCGCGCGAGTACATCGATGCGTGATGTGAGGCGTCGTGCATCGAGAAATACGCACGTTCTATTAAATCTATACCAACCATTCTCTATTCCATCTACCTACATTTAGAGGCGTAATTTCACAACCCAACCGCGAGGTATGGTTGGCTCTGTTCGTCACAGTCCCGGTTCGCATTAGACGAGCAGCAGGTTCGAATCCCACATCCGTTCACTTTACCTTGCGATTTTCGAAAATGTATATTTTATACATATTTTCATTTTTTATTATTACTTTTGTTTTCTTTTTTATTTTTATAATGCGCTTTGTCCGTTCTGCTTAATTTTTTTGTGTTATGTCCTTTTTTCATGAAACTGTTAGAAATATATCATTTCTAGAAATTACTATTTATAAACAGCTGTTTAGAGTAACTGTTAAAAAAAAAATGCATTTTCGGATATTTAAAAAAATAAAAGATTTTTTCTTCAAAACTGCAACTCTTATCGAAGTCGGGTTTGTACGAGTGCTTAGAATAACACAACACAAAAAGATTGAAATAGATGGAGGCACTTGGAGGAGGCCTATACTGAAAGGGGCCATGAATAATGCAACAAAATGAAATCTAAATTTACTGTTTTGAACTATTATCAAATCAACTGTTATTTTTATTGTTTTTCTTTTCTATTCCATCTACATTTAGAAGGGTAATTTCACAACCCAACCCCGAAGCATGTTTGGCTCTGTTCGTCACAGTCCCGGTTCGCATTAGACGAGCACCAGGATCGAATCCCACTTTACCTTGCGATTTTCGAAAATGTACATTTTTTTACATATTTTCATTTTTTATTATTACTTTTGTTTTCTTTTTTATTTTTATAATGCGCTTTGTCCGTTCTCCTTAAATTTTTGTGGTATGTCCTTTTTTCATGAAACTGTTAGAAATATATCATTTCTAGAAATTACTATTTATAAACAGCTGTTTAGAGTAACTGTTAAAAAAATGCATTTTCGGATATTTAAAATAATAAAAGATTTTTTCTTCAAAACTGCAACTCTTATCGAAATCGGGTTTGTACGAGTGAAATAGATGGAGGCACTTGGAGGAGGCCTATACTGAAAGGGGCCATGAATAATGCAACAAAATGAAATCTAAATTTACTGTTTTGAACTATTATCAAATCAACTGTTATTTTTATTGTTTTTCTTTTCTATTCCATCTACATTTAGAAGGGTAATTTCACAACTCAACCCCGAAGCATGGTTGGCTCTGTTCGTCACAGTCCCGGTTCGCATTAGACGAGCACCAGGATCGAATCCCACTTTACCTTGCGATTTTCGAAAATGTGTATTTTATACATATTTTCATTTTTTATTATTTTTTTTTGTTTTCTTTTTTATTTTTATAATGCGCTTTGTCCGTTCTGCTTAAATTTTTTGTGTTATGTCCTTTTTTCATGAAACTGTTAGAAATATATCATTTCTAGAAATTACTATTTATAAACAGCTGTTTAGAGTAACTGTTAAAAAAAAATGCATTTTCGGATATTTAAAAAAATAAAAGATTTCTTCTTCAAAACTGCAACTCTTATCGAAATCGGGTTTGTACGAGTGAAATAGATGGAGGCACTTGGAGGAGGCCTATACTGAAAGGGGCCATGAATAATGCAACAAAATGAAATCTAAATTTACTGTTTTGAACTATTATCAAATTAACTGTTATTTTTATTGTTTTTCTTTTTTTAAATTATATTATGAACTAAGAAATTCATGGTTAAATAAAGGCTTATTATTATTATTTATTATTAATTTCTAGAAATTTGTAGAAAGAAAATTATAACGAATTGATTTTAAATATTAGTTTGCATTATAATTGTTACAAAAAGAATATATTTAAAAAGATGGAACAATTACTACAAAAAATACAGAAAATCGGATAAATTAATAATAATTAAAAAAAAAACAATTGCAAATAAGAAATCCAACAAAAAGCATACAACGTAAAGCTGGGGTTTGAACCCGAACACATACAGGTGAAGAAAAATGTGCCGCGAAAAAGTAAAAAGAATAATTACAGAAAAAAATCAAATAAAATATCGGCAAAAATACAACAGTAAATTAAAAAGCATTTATTTCAATTAAAATCTACAAAAAGCATATAATGTAAACCTGGGGTTTGAACCCGGGCAAAAACGAAATATGATTATTCATCAACAAACAGACACGTAAATATAATTATTTTCTGTGCGGGGTAAAGCAAAAAGTGACATAGGTCCGACAAGCACCACGCCTCAGCGGTCACTGTCGCTAAGCATAGAAGTGAAAGAGAAGGCAATGGACGCCGCGATGGAGCGACGTTTCGTTCACGTTATTTATCATTAAATACATTATTTATTTTAGAATATCTTAGTTAAATCGATAAACAAAAACAATGGTTTCATTTACTATTATATTTTACATCGCTCTTCTCAATTTTATCAAGATTTGATGATTAATAATACAGTTACAACTGTTATAAATTCAATTTTAGGGGTTACTTTAGGATTTTTTTCTATCGAGAAAATTAATTCAAAACGTGTTTTGAAAACAATGGTTTCCTGCTACATATAATCAAGATTAACATATAAATTTTTGGCTGCTCTGAAATGTATACATTTGGCTAAAAAATTGTTTTAAGAAGCCTATTTTTACTGAACACAGCGCCTTAACACAAGTTGTCTTGGCAACTTAGCAAGGGTGCTGGTGTCGCCACACTATTGTTTACATCCTTATAACTCTATGTACTACATGTTTCAATGTACTGTACCATTTGATGAAAATAAATTATTATTATTATTAATATTATCGAAACGAAATTCTTTTTGCACTACATACTGAATTAAATGACTAACTATACAAACAAATTATAAAAATAACCCTGGACTAAATCGTAAAAATCAATTGTGAGATATATATGTATTTTTTTTTTATATATATAATTATAAACAAGTGCTTGACCGCAATCCCGGCTGATGGTAAGCGGTGACGCGATCGTTGATGGTAAAGCGCGCCAATTTATTAAGAGCCTATTCATAGCCTTGAAGCCACTTAAATTGTAGTCAGACGGAAACACAGCCGCTGGCAAACTGTGCCAGTACCTCGATGTATGCGGTACAAAAGTCGAGGCCAGACGCTTCTTCCAAACGGTAGTGGTGTAGATAATTTTTGAAAATTCTTTACAGTTAGACAACATCGCAATCGGCCAGACAGAATATTCAGTAAATTTTTGTGATTCCCAAGCTCCACACAGCCTTCACTGCCAACGACCATAAGTTACCCAATCTAAGAAATTCAAACGCTTCAACGACCAATTTCGTGGTAACCTCTAAAACATAAGATGCAAATTCGTAAGCAATGGCTTCCATGCCTCGCTCATCTTTGTGGCGCAAACAAACAGCGCAAGCGCCGGTCACGATCAGTTCTGCCTAGTTATCAGCTAGACTAATACGCACTCCATTAGGTACGCCTACTCTTGAATGGCGTCAGGTTCAAGTGATTTTAAATACGGATAGGTTGCTCGTATTGTTTGATAAATACTTGTATTGTTTTACGATATCTGTCGGTTCTCTTGCGGTATTTGAGATTATAAAACTGTCATGCTTTTTACCACGGCCCAGAAGTACAAAAAATAATGAAAATATCACCAGTTGACAGTTTAACAACATTCATTGCGTTATTTATGTGGACAGCCTCCGTGGCGTAGCGGTAGCGAACGCGGCCGTTGCGCAAGGAGGCGCGGGTTCGATTCCCGCACAGTGCAAATATTTGTATGCATGAATATGAATATTTACACTGGTCTGGTCGTGTCTCGGAAAGCACGTTAAGCCGTTGGTCCCGGTTGCCATGCGAACATCTAATGGCAGTCGTTACGGGTTGTTGGAGCCCTCAAAAGTCTAACAATTGGTCTAACTGCAATGGTTAGATATCGCCTTCGGGTTGTGGAGGTCAGACGGCAGTCTCTTCACGGAAAATATCGAAGTTTAGTCAAAATCAGCAGTTAGACTGGTAAAGCGGACCCCAGACTCCAAAGCTGAAAAGCTATGGATGCGACTGGGATAAACGTTGTGATGGTGATGATGATGATTGCGTTATTTATGTTGTTGAGCCGATACATTTTTCGAATATATGGAGCAATGGATTAGCAATATGCTTCAAAATGATTCCAACTGATAGTAATAATGTATTATGTAATTAGGGTGCTATTTCTGTCTTATATCGCCAAGTACTACAGAACATTACGTAATCTTGAAATAGGGAACATTTCAATTAGGTATAGACATTGAAGTATGCAACTTGGTGCCACGATGGTTGGCGTCATAAATAATGACTGATTCATGACTGATTCCTCTCCTCAAGAAACACAGCAATGCGTACCATGCATGCATAATACAATTGGAATTGACACTACCTACAGTAGCTATATCCATCCATACTAATATTATAAATGCGAAAGTAACTCTGTTTGTCTGTCTGTTAAGCTTTGCCGCCCGAACCTCTCAACAAAACTCTCAAAAATTTGGCACAGACAATCTTTAGACCCTGAGAAAGAACATAGGCTACATTTTATCCCGGAAAAATTTGATATTCCTGAGGGAAATCTAAAAAGCGCGATATAACCGAACTCCACGCGGGTGCAGCCGCGGGCGGAAAGCTAGTATCTTATAAATGGCGCTAAAGCATAAAAAAGATCAATCAAACAGACCATTGAACAAACAGTAATTAATTTAATTAAAACCGGTCATAAATACCAATGACACTGTTTTCGCTTCGACAATGTAGCTTGAAGAATGCCCGCATACTTCAATAATAACTGTCCACACTGGGCCATGGAAAGTGACCTGGTTTATATGGTCAAGGGGGAACTGATGAAATGCAAACGAAGGATTCTGGTTCCACAATTTTTATATTTCACTAGCTGCGCCACGGGGATTCCCCCGCGTAGGTTTCGATATGTTTTTTTTAATATGCTCCGCTCCTGTTGGTCGCAGCGTGGTGTTATATAGCCTAAAGCCTTCCTGGATTAATGAGCTATCCAACGCAAAAAGAATTTTTCACATCGAACCAGTAGTTCCTGAGACTAGCGCGTTCAAACAAAGAAACAAACTTTTCAGCTTTATACAATATGTAAAGAAAACCCTGTCCGATCCATAAGGATAATAAAGGTTAGGTAAACACTTGACCAAATATAATATAAAATTTTACTTAATCATCATAGTAACAATACTTAATGAATTTTGAAATAATCCTTTTTTCCCGGGAATTAATTCCAATTTCCCGAAATTTGGTAATTTTAAAAAAAGTGACAACACTGATATTATTATAAGCGAATAGCGACGCGACCACGTCACAGGTGCCACGTACCCTGCCCCCCGCCGCCCGCGGAATGGGATTGTTTACCGCACATGTATTAAGTTACCTCTTTTTGAGAAATAATATTTATTTTTTTAGGGAGATTTTTTTTTAAGTTTTGCCTGTCTTTGTGGGCATTAGTAGAATCAGTTATCGATACCTAACAATGCCTTCACGGATCGGACAGGGTTTTCTTTACATATTGTATATTAGTATAGATTGTCGGATTTTCTTGAGAAATAGAAAATTAATTTCAACGAAGAACCTGATACTCATTCATCTTGAAACGTCATCATCGTAATTCTTTTATGTATCTGAGACTGACACGAATCAGCGTTATAAAGGAATAACAAAATAAACTTGTTTAGAGCGACATAGCAAAAAAGTTTGCTGTAGAGCTAATTTGACAATAGTCATAATTTTAATAAATATTGAGGTTTGACAGTTCTTGTATTAAAAACACTTACTTTCATGATTCTTATTCAGATAAAAATTATTTCACTATTGAGAAATGAGCCCCTAGTATAGAATAGAATAAAATATTCCTTATTTACTAGCCAATTCACTGAAAAAAAAAGCCGGCTCATTACTGTAAAATGTCCCATCGTTTTCATTACGTTTGTCTGTTCGTTTTTTTTTTTAAAGAATATCGAAGTAAAAGTTGAAAATACATAAATATAGTTTAAAAAACTAAAAAAACATGCTTTTAAAAAATATCAAACTAAAAAGTTAAAAAAAAAAATTAAAAAAGCGTGAGGCGCTTATTATACAAAAATTATGGCACAAAGCGCCTCACGCTTTTTTAAAAAATATTTTTAATTTTTTAAAAGCATGTTTTTTATACTATATTTATTTTTTAGTGATTAGGCTCATATGCTCACATTATTTTTTAGTGAATAGGCTCAATAAATCACTGCTTACCATCAGGCGGAATTGCGGATTGCGGGAAATATGAAGATTTTACAAAGGCTGACACAATAGACGGTCGTACAGCTAAAAAAGGACTTTTACTGACAAAGGACAGGTACAAGGATTTTTTTACTACCAAATGCAAAATCATCCTTAAGAGACTAGTGCAATTAGAAGTGTAACTTCTAATGAACATCTTCGTCCACAGCAACGTCAGCGTCACCTAACCTGTTTATAGTAGCATCCACATATGCAACATAACCATATCTAAAAGAACTAAAAGACTATCAAAAGTCCAATCACAATCCACAATCTTCCTCCAAATTCCTCGTTCTAAATTCCCTAAATTTTTTCGTCTTATCAACCGTTAGGAAATTGATACGTGTGTTTTCAACAAGTTCATCTGGCCGATATACACAGCTGTAATTTCGACGCTCTTGTTTGTTAGTTTTATACAAACGTATGTTTCTATTAACAGGATGAGTTATTGCGACTGGGTTATGAATGTTACTGCCTTGTTATTCTTTTGTTTTATTTCGGGCTGTTGCTAAGGTCTCCACTTGTTTTCATTTCTTTGAACAATCTTCGGTTGTATTATTTCTGGTTAGACGTTTTGCATTCTTTGGGTTAAGTGGCCAGTAGACACAATATGTAAAGTGTAAAGTGTATGTTGTGTATATACAATATGTAAAGAAAACCCTGCCCGATCCATAAGGATAATAAAGGTTAGGTAAACACATGACCAAATATAATATAAAATTTTACATAATCATCATAATAACAATACTAATGAATTTTAAAATAATCTTTTTTGCCCGAGAATTAATTCCAACTTCCCCGAAATTTGGTAATTTAAAAAAAAAGTGACAACACCATTTTGACGGTACGCTTATGCGATTCGACCACGCGTCGCGTGCCCTGCCCGCCGTCGCCCGCGGAAGGGTGTTCTACCGCACATGTATTAAGTTACCTCTTTTTGTAAAATAATATTTATTTTTATAGGGAGATTTTTTTTAAACTTTAGTCCGGCTTTGTCGGCATTAGTACAATCAGTTATCGATTCCTAACAATACCTTCACGGATCGGACAGGGTTTTCTTTACATATTGTATATACCTACTTATTAAAAAATAATTTTATGTTTTTTAACTACAAACAAAAACAATCCGAAATACCTAACAATTTACACCTCCAGACCATTGAAAAAAAATTTAAAACTTAGAAGCGAGCCAAGAATATTTAATTACCAAACATTTTTAAAACGCTACTAGAAAAATACTATCACGGAACGAAAAACAAAAGATTCCACGTATCAGTTTATTTACAGCGGCAATACCTGATTATGTTATTGGATGTTTTCTTTTAGATAGACCACCCTAATGCGTGTGGGCAAGATAGTCTCCACCAGCGATCGTCAACATAAAGTACATAATAAAAATATATGAATTAGTGCGAGTGATGTGTGTATGTATGTAGGTATAATATGTATTTATCTCTACAGATACAGCATAAATACATATTATACTTTTTTAGAGACTAAAAAGTGTTACCACTATTTTTGTCTCTAAAAAAGAATCGTACCAGTAATACCAGCCTATTATTAACCTACTATAAGGCAAAGGCCTGTTGCCATACCAAGAAGGTACGAGCATCGTTCTTATGGGAATTAAACATTTTGATATGTGCAAATTTAAACGATATTTCAAACAAATAATTTTGGACCATAAATAGTGAATAAAATTCACGTACTGTAAACTATTTATTTTACGCGACAGTTCCCCTTTCAGACAAAGCACATCTGTATTACGTAGTCTTTCTTGTACTGAAACCACAAGCGACTTGTTATTTATCGAATCTTGTTTTTATTTCACCTGGATGTTAAATGTTGAGCGCCCCTGATCTACAGCTATCTTGTTTACTACATCTCGAAGTAAATTATTTAAGGTGATACACGTGCTTTGGTGGCTGTTAGTAGCACGTGCCGCATTTATGAGCATGGAGTATTTAGGTCTAGTATACACTATAAAGTGTTCATCTTTATGTAAGGTGTTGCACAGATCTAAAATCTAGTGCTATAAATATACAGAACGTTTTATTATTTAATATTAACATCTTTACATTCTTAAAACTCGGTGGTAGGAAATATATCGTTGGTCGTGTTCCTTCACCGTCAGTCTTCCTTCTTACTCACTCAGATTTTTTGAATAGACTCTTAATAAACTATCAGCTTGGGAGGAGCAGCGCCGTGTCCTCACAAATGAAGTAGGAGGCGACCTGACGCTGCCGGCAGTAGTGCGGAGGATGGCCCGCAGCGCAGAGTCGTGGGACGCGGTGGTGTCCTTCTGCGAGGACGTGATGTCGCAGAAGGAAGCTGCGGAACGGGAGAGGGAGATCTCAACTCCCTTCCCGGGCCGCAGAAGACGCACCGGGCGCCGAAGAAGGGCGGATAACGCCCTCTTCCGCCCCCCATGAATGGGTCCAGGGGCGAGGGACATGGGGAAGTCCCCGCCCCCTATTCGATGGACCCCGAGGCGGAGGCGCGCGCGAGTGTCAGCGCGCGCCTCTGAGGCGATGCACGGGGTAGCTTAACACCCCACTACCCCGTGCCGGAGACGAGGCCCGGACAGACCGGACCAGCACGAGAGTGTGGGGCTGCGGAAGAATTTAGACTCCCGCGGCCCCACGCGCGCTCGTGATAGAAAGACTAAAAAAAAAAAGGGATTGCGGTCAAGCACTAGTTATTATTTATAATAAAAAAACTGCTCTCAAAACGTTTAAGGCGAACATCGAAAGGAAACCGAAAATTCGAAGAAATTTGACATCTATCAACCCGCACTAGGCCCGCGTGGGGGATTAATGCCGTGGAGACATTTTAGGCTGATTATGCTGGTGTTAATATCATCATTTCAGCCGAAAGACGTCCATGACTGCTGGATATAGGCTTTCCCGAAGGTTCTCCACGTTAGAAGTAGTCCTCATTTTTACTGTATTTTAATTTCAACGTGAATACAGCAGTAGGTACTGTTAGAACTACACCTGTGCGGGACGAATAATTTTAAATAGTGTATAGAAACTAATTCCGAATAGTGTATTGTTATAATATTACTTAGAATAGAACATTTGTGCGTAAGAATTTAGAAAGCGTAAGATGGACGATCGTTTATTGTGAGAAAGGATCGTCATTCAATGGTTATACACATCTGACAAAGACAAACGTTATAAAGTGCTCCCTTGCTATAAACTGCAACAGACGTGAATAAAATTGTAAGAGAATGTCCCGCATCTGGCTGATTGTAACAACGCCAAAAAGGTTCCATAAAACAATCCCTTGGGACAGTCGCCATAAAACGAACCCTTGTAATAAGCATTATAAACTGGAGACCCTCAGGTTTAGGATGCAGCCCAGGAACGTGCGTAAGACAATGGCTGGTGAAACCCGATGCTCTCGTCGCTTCCCACGGTTTGCGCCCTTGTCGTAGTATAAATAGGCCCCACGCCTGAGCAGCAAGACACATTCGTCTTCGCCCTTGAGGAGTCAACAGTAACAGTTATAGCAAGACACATTCGTCTTCGCCCTTGAGGAGTCAACAGTAACAGCTACAGCAAGACACATTCGTCTTCGACATCGAGAAGTACCTATCTCCGACATCGAGGAGTCAACAGTGACAGCTACAGCAAGAATCTTCGACGTTGAGAAGCTACAGTAACAGCAACACATTCATCACAGTCTTCGAGGAGTCAACAGTGACAGCTACAGCAAGAATCTTTGCCATTGAAGAGTCAACAGCTACAGTCATCACATTTATCTTCGACGTTGAGGAGTCAACAGCTTCAGTCAAGATCCACACCAAGATCTCTACAGTATCAGCAGTCAAGAAGAAATAGTCAAGAATCAATAGTAGTGTAAGTTAACTAGTGACCCCGTTAATATTGTGGAAGAATATACGAAGTAAGTCAACACACCGAAGTCTCACTTATTACCACCAACCCAGCAACAGAGTGTGCATCAGAACGTGCAGAGTGCAAACGCATACGTCCACTTAATGGTCCTGCATGTCTGTCCCGCACATTTAATGGTCCTTCGAAGCCGGATCTGTGGAAAATAAGTGAAGCATATTTAATGGTCCTTCGAAGCCGGATCAGTGGAAAATAAGTGAAGCATATTTAAAGGTCCTTCGATTCCGGATTTGCGGAAAAAAGTGAAGCGCATCCAGCTAGAAGAAACGTGAAGGCTCTCAAGTTCTCGCCACAAGATAAGTTCGCGTTGTAGACTGACGCCTATCGACAAACAATATGCCGGTCACACGATCAGAGGGAAAAGCCGCTAGCAAATCAACATCGGGAACGTGCACAGAAACCGGGACAGTTACTACCGGGACGGCTACCAGAGGGACAGCGACCACGAGGGAGACAACAGAAACGGGTACCACGGAATATACTGGTACCTCGACAGCAACAGGGATCTCCGCCGTATCAATGCCCGCCGCCGCCGCCTCGCCCGCTGTGTCGCCCCCCGCTGTTGTCGCCACCGCTGCTACGACTCTCTCCGTGACACAATTTACAGCTACAACGATGAACCCGCCTGCAATTGTGTGCCACAGCAACAGAACACGACCCGCGACAGAAACATCAGTGAAGCGGGTCAAGAATACAGATGGTCTGCCACTGCCGAGCGGACTACAAGACACCCGCACCTCCGCTAGGAGGGGCGCGGGGGGATCGACCCACAGTAAATCAAAGGCATACAAGTTAGCGAAGGCCAAGGAAGACTTACTGCGACTGCAAGTGGAGCTAGCCGCCGCACGCTTAGCCACTTTGGAATATGAAGACTCCGACAATGAAGAAGATGATGTCTCCATCTACTCTAAGGAAGAAACAGACCGAAGAGTAGACAACTGGCTGGAGGACCAACAGAACAGAACGCCCGTGGTTGCCGTACAACAGAATCAACCTACAGCAGAGCCAGTGATCACGTGCATAGAGAACAGCGTCCCAGCCAGTACAGAACAGAAGCGTCAAGTACATAACGTACATCAGTTACCGGCGGGAGGTCAATCCGACCTCGCCGCGCTCGCCGACGCAATCAGAAGCGCCGTCAACGCAGCTCAACGACCGAGATCCGTAGAGCTACCGTTGTTTAGTGGATCACATCAAGAGTGGTTACCGTTCCGCGCCGCTTACTACGAAACAGAAAATATATACACGCCGACTGAAAACACGAACAGGCTAAGAAGAACGCTAAAAGGCAAAGCGAAAGAAGCAGTTGACTCTTTGCTGATTACCAACACGCATCCAGCAGACATCATGAAGGCTTTAGAGTCAAGATTCGGAAGACCGGAGTCCATCGCCATGATGGAAATGGACGCGCTCCGTGCCCTGCCTCGCCTCACCGAATCACCGCGCGACATCTGCATCTTCGCAACAAAAGTGTCCAACATCGTAGCGACATTGAAAACACTGAGCTGCATACACTACCTGTACAACCCAGAAGTGTCAAAGACCGTCGTCGACAAGCTCACGCCTACGCTTCGCTACAGATACTACGATTTCTCGTCCGTACAACCAAGGGAAGATCCAGACTTAGTGAAGCTAGAAAAGTTCCTCAAAAGAGAAGCGGACTTATGTGCACCGTACGCTGTACCTGAGCAACTAAATACAAGTACAACGGCCACTCAACAGAAGAGAACACAGAAGGTCCACAACGTAACAGAAAAGACGAATACGTCGAAGTGTCCGGTCTGTGAAGAAACCGGTCATACAGCAGTCGACTGCGAGCAATTCAGGAAGATAGATGAAAACGGCAGGTGGGACGCAGCCAAGTCCAAACGCCTATGCTTCAGATGTCTTCAATACAGAAACAAGACTCACAGTTGCCGTCCTCGTGAGTGTGGTGTCAACAGCTGCAGATTTTCACATCATAAGCTGTTACATCACACTAAGAAGAAGGAGGCTAAAGAAGAGGCATCGAAGCAACCTACAGAAGTCATCAACTCAGCCTGGGCCGACAGTAAGAAACAGTCGTTCCTAAAAATCCTGCCGATCCAGATCAAGGGTCCAACGGGTACAGTCGACACATTCGCGTTGATGGACGACGGGTCAACAGTCACGCTAGTTGACGACAGCGTGGCAAACAGCATCGGAGCAACAGGCCCCGTCGACCCACTGAAAATAGAAACAATCAACGATCTGAATGCGTCAGAATCGAATTCGCGTCGTGTTAGTATCAAGTTGAAAGGGATCAACGGGCATGAAGAGCAAGTACATGCACGCACGGTGAAGAACTTGCATGTTTCATCTCAGCGGGTACCAGCAGAAATAGTAACGGGATGCAAGCACCTAGCAGACATCCGCGACTACCTCATGTACTCCAATGCCAAGCCTAAAGTACTAATTGGGCAAGACAACTGGCATCTCCTGTTGACATCGGAGGTCAGAAGAGGCAATAAGTACCAACCAGTGGCATCTCTCACACCACTGGGTTGGGTACTCCACGGCAGACAGATACGGACCTCCAGGCACAATATCGACTTTGTGTCTCATGTCGCTGAGAAAACAGAAGACAGTCAGGAAGTACTAACGAAGCAATACGTTGAGATGGACGCCCCTTGCATCAACCCTACGAGACCACCCGACATCTCTACACCGGTAACAGAACCATCCTGGAAAGATAAGACATGCCACGAGTCCAATAAGAAGGGGCTCAGTTTAGCAGAAACTTTACCCGATCCTACAAGATTCTCCAATTCGCTACATTCCACCGGGCGCCCCGTTCATTGGAGGAGCCTGGGAACGTACGATCCGCTCAATGAAGACAGCACTAGCCGCGACGCTACACGAGCGTCACCCTACAGAGGAAGAACTCACCACCTTACTCACAGAGGTGGAATACACCATCAACAGCCGCCCTTTGACACACGTGTCAGTCAGCGCAGAGGACCCAGAAGCCCTGACCCCGAACCACTTCTTATTGGGAAGCTCGGGACGAGTGCCTCAACCGGGCACTTTCGACGAAAAAGACGCCGCATCGAGATCCAGTTGGTGAGCGGCACAGAGGCTCGCCGACCTTTTCTGGAAACACTGGGTCCAGGAGTACCTCCCGGAGTTGCAACACCGGCGGGAGCAGCATGGAAGAGGACCGAAGATACAAGTCGACGACCTTGTACAGGTCGTCGACCCCAACCTGCCGCGCAATATATCGCCGCGCGGCAGAGTCATAGCGACGTATCCGGGCCCCGACGACATCGTGCGAACAGTGGACGTGCGAACCAAGGGAGGTGTGCTACGACGGCCGGTGAGGAAGCTAGTAGTCCTGCCTCTGCAAACAGAAGACGAACCCGCACCGGAGATAGCTGCGACGCGGTCGCACGGCGGGAGTGATGTGCGGGACGAATAATTTTAAATAGTGTATAGAAACTAATTCCGAATAGTGTATTGTTATAATATTACTTAGAATAGAACATTTGTGCGTAAGAATTTAGAAAGCGTAAGATGGACGATCGTTTATTGTGAGAAAGGATCGTCATTCAATGGTTATACACATCTGACAAAGACAAACGTTATAAAGTGCTCCCTTGTTATAAACTGCAACAGACATGAATAAAATTGTAAGAGAATGTCCCGCATCTGGCTGATTGTAACAACGCCAAAAAGGTTCCATAAAACAATCCCTTGGGACAGTCGCCATAAAACGAACCCTTGTAATAAGCATTATAAACTGGAGACCCTCAGGTTTAGGATGCAGCCCAGGAACGTGCGTAAGACAATGGCTGGTGAAACCCGATGCTCTCGTCGCTTCCCACGGTTTGCGCCCTTGTCGTAGTATAAATAGGCCCCACGCCTGAGCAGCAGACACATTCGTCTTCGCCCTTGAGGAGTCAACAGTAACAGTTACAAGACACATTCGTCTTCGAGGAGTCAACAGTAACAGTACAGCAAGACACATTCGTCTTCACATCGAGAAGTACCTATCTCCGACGTCGAGGAGTCAACAGTGACAGCTACAGCAAGAATCTTCGACGTTGAGAAGCTACAGTAACAGCAACACATTCATCACAGTCTTCGAGGAGTCAACAGTGACAGCTACAGCAAGAATCTTTGCCATTGAAGAGTCAACAGCTACAGTCATCACATTTATCTTCGACGTTGAGGAATCAACAGCTACAGTCAAGATCAACAGCAAGATCTCTACAGGATCAACAGTCAAGAAGAAATAGTCAAGAATCAATAGTAGTGTAAGTTAACTAGTGACCCCACTAATATTGAGGAAGAATATACGAAGTAAGTCAACACACCGAAGTCTCACTTATTACCACCAACCCAGCAACAGAGTGTGCATCAGAACGTGCAGAGTGCAAACGCATACGTCCACTTAATGGTCCTGCATGTCTGTCCCGCACAACACCCATTCTAAGAAAATTTTCGCAATCTGCGGTAGTATGAACCCTTAAAAAGAATCTCCTAGAAGAATCTCCTTTAGGTGGTAACCATGCGTCAAAGAGATGTCAGCACATCGTGACGGGGTGCACGAAGACCGATGCCTGCCTGGGTCGCGGGGTGTTCTAAAGAGACATCGTGACCCATGGCGTACCCTCAAGTGAAGGAACACAGTTTCGAGTTTTAGTCAGTAAATGTCTTACCCGCCCTTCCGCTCTGCCCCGAGAGAGGTCATTTGATAATTTTTCACCCCCAAAAAAAAGGAGTAACCATGAATGCATAACGAATTATTTAAATCTAAAATCTGCCCGTGTTCTGATTCTATCTTCTGTTAAACTGCTGGAGAAAACCCATGAGACTAATACACAGACCTAGTAACGATCTCCAGCAGTAGTTATGTTACTATGCCAGGCTAAATTAAATATTCAAACATAATATTACTGTGTAGGCAGGGTGCGTATACGCACAGTACGAATGTTCTACGTCATCGCTGAATTCCATAAAGTATTTCTGTCTTATTTACGGTATGAGGAAACAAGCATACTGTATCAATTTTTTTTTTTATGAATTAAGCACTGACTCATACACCCCATAGGGTGTAAAGATATATTCCAGCTTGCTGAATTAAATGAATGTGTGGAGGCATGTGAAAAAGTTCACTCACCCTCCACAGAAAAGGGAGAATCCTCCGACCAGACGGGTGCTATGTCTGGCGGGCACTTGCCCAACCGTTGAAGTTGGGAAGCTGTAACTATGCTAGTTGCACGGACCACGGTAAACTCTGTTTGCGAGTTGTAGAATTCGTGTGACGTCAGTATGACGCGTTGTGTATTTATGGCATCTGTAGGTACCGCTACAAATGCATTATTAATATCTCATAAAAAATTTCATTGAAATATGTAAAAACAGGTTTTAAATTGGGTCTCCTTGAATTTAAACATGAACGCAAGAGGCTAACTAGTTGATCAATTCCAAAATATTATAATACTAAAGATGTGTGATCAACTAGGACACACGCACTAAATAAATAGGGGTCTGGGATGATGAAATATTATTATGCAGACAATAGCGGTGAAATACTTACCTTTGGGTCCACTGAGAGTACTGTTACGGCTGCCGCCGTGATGTTGCAGTGCATTTGGGATGATATTAATAGTATTGACGTGTTCCGGCATGAAGCCTTATGAAGCCGTACGGAGGACTGGTCTGAGCAGCTGTGTAGCTATGTGTGCCGGGTACGATGCGCCAAATGTTGTTGTGTCGAGAATATGATCGTGAAGGGTCTCCAGATCAATCTTCTTCTGGCGCTGCATGGTCGTATTGTTGGGTTTAACATTGCATCACCTCGCTCAACTACCGTCTTCCTTCCTATTCACTAAGTTTTTTTTTTTTAAGTGAGCAAGGCTCTTAATAAACTAGCACGATTTACCATTAACGATTGCAACACTGCTTACCATCAGGCGGGATTGTGGTCAAGATAGATTTAAATAAAGCTTGAGTTTTGAGTGAAGTTCTGTACTTCACTCAAAACTCGATTTATTTAAATATCGATTGAAGCCTGAAGTTTTAAGTATTTTTTTTTTTTATAAAACATAAACTAGCGCTTGACCGCAATCCTGCCTGATGGTAAGCGCTGACACAATCGTTGATGGTAAAGCGCACTAGTTTATTAAGAGCCTATTCACTCTAGCCTTGAAGACACTCAAATTGTAGTCCGACGGAAACACCGCCGCTGGCAAATTGTTCCAGTCCCTCGATGTACGCGGTATAAAGGAGGAGGCGAAACGCTTCGTCCGGATCGTAGTGGTGTTAACAACGTAAGGGTGGAAACTCGCCGTACGACAGGTCGTCCGATGGTGGAACGGGGATGGGGGAATTAAATCATGCAATTCCCTCGCACACTCCCCAAAATGCATCCTATAGAACACCGAAAGGCTGGCTACTCTACGCCTGCTAATGCTTGAGTCTTGAGTAAGGTTCTGTAATATGGTCCTTAAACCCTGGAATCATTTCGAAGCATATTGCTAATCCTGTGCTCCATGTGTTGGAAAATGTTTCTACCCAACAACGTAAATAGTAGTATTTTTTTAATAATTATAGGGGTTTTTTTTTTCCTTTTGAAAGAAAATCAAGTCCTAAAGCACCTACCATCTTATCTCTTCACCACCTGGGGTTGACTGGTAGAGAATGCCTAAGGCATTAAGTCCGCCTCTGTACATGTCATGTGTGCAAAAGAATAAATAAATAAATAACGCAATGAATGTCTGACTGTCAAAATGAAACCAATTGCTACTGATAATATGTTACGCAATTTACAGACCAGTAAATGCAGCATACACCACGAATAATCATAATGAGCCGCTAACTGCCAAAACAGCTGTTAGAGAACAGTTAAATATCACATTTGTGTTTGTTTTTAAAAATAGTACAGAGAGAAAACGCTTGGTGTCAGTATTTGTAATTAATAGTGTGTGGATGTAGAGAACAGTTTAGGTATTGGAGAGTGTGCGAGGGAATCGCATGACTTAATTCCCCCATCTCCGTTCCATCACCCATACGTTGCTGACATCACTACGATAAAGACGAAGCCGAAGACGAAGTTTCGTCTCTTCTTTTATACTGCGTACATCAAGGGACTGGAACAATTTGCCAGCGGCAGTATTTCCGACTGACTATAATTTAGGTGTCTTCAAGACCAGAGTGAATAGGATCTTAATAAACTAGCACGCTTTACTATCAACAAATGCAACACTTCTTACCATCAGGCGGGATTGCGGCCAAGCACTAGTTTATAATTAAAAAAAATATATGTCATTGTACGGACGACAGCAGGCCTGAAACTGTCAAGTATTCCCAATCAATATTGAACCTTAGGGCGGGTTGTTTCACGTTCACTTAACGCATGCGTAAAAGTTAAAAATGGTGCTAACCATCGTCAAGTCAAAAAATGAGTTGTTTCACAATACGTAAACGTTAACGCACGCAAAAAAAGATACAATTACGATAAACTGACGGGTTGTTTCACGTTCACTTAACGCATGCGTAAAAGTTAAAAATGGTGCTAACCATCGTCAAGTCAAAAAATGAGTTGTTTCACAATACGTAAACGTCAACGCACGCAAAAAAATACGATTACTTTAACCGATGCTCCGAGCACTGGTTAACGTAACTTATGTCAAGTTGTGTTTAGTCCGCCGTGGTGTCAATTAGTGAAAACAACATAAACTCCCTTTTGTATTCGCGAGTTTGGTCTCTAATTGACGATAGTAGGTAGTTCATCTGATGATGATACAAGTACCGTAAAAAGAAAAAGAAAGGTGTTTAGCAGCCCAAGTTGTTTGTTTTTTTTTATATTACTGTTGTTGTCTGTTTCTTTACAGAACAACACATCTTTATATTTTTCAAGCGAAGATTGAAAGCGATCTTTCTCATTTTTTGTGAAGTTAGTGAAATGAAATGAAATCGTTTATTAAGCAAGTAGGATCACTGATCACTTTTACACGTCATGTTTTATTTTTTTCCGTTCTCTAAAAAAAAATATGTTTACATTATAGAATATACGTGTTTTGTTAGATTGCAATGTTTAACATATACCTACTTATTAAGGCCTTAAACATAGTAACTATGTTTAAGTGTATGTAGTAGTACGAGTGAGTGTAGTAATTTACTTACTTTGGTGTGTATGGTGGGGGATATATAAATAATAAATAAATATATACGGACAAATCACACAGATTGAGCTAGTCCCAAAGTAAGATTGAGACTTGTGTTATGGGATACTAACTCAACGATACTACTTATATTTATAATAGATACATATATAGATAAACATCCAAGGCCCAGGCCAATCAGGAAATGATCGTTTTCCATCATGACCTGGCCGGGGTTCGAACCCGGGGCCTCCACGTCGCAAGCAGGCGTGTTGACCGCTGCGCCACGGAGGACGACAATGTTTATGTTTGGTTACTATGTATTATACCTTAGCCGGCTATTAATATTGTAACATATAATTGGTTTTTGTCCCAAATATATAAAATAAAAATAAAATGTATCCATTTTTCGTCAAAGTATAGCTTTTCTATAGGTACACAGTTTTCTAGTATAAACGGACTTAATTTATAAAATGGCACGAAGTTATTTCCCACAACAATAAACAATAATACCAAGAAAGCTATATAAACTACAGCACGTGACAGTCGCCTAGATAAAATTTGCTGGGGCGATGTATGTGGCCGGGTACATCGTTGCAACGCAATGTACCTATTCGTGCGCAGACGATGTAGCATCGGGGCGCTGTCGGTAAAGTGGCGCGCTTCAAAATCAAAGTACTTGTCGCGACAATATTCTCTGGAGTAGTCACACCTACGTCACTTCAGTGTCGTCCAGACTTTGAAGTAGGACTGACGTTCTTTTTGCATATTTTTTACATTGTTTTTGTTTTATTTGTTGTGTAAACATGTAATAAATAATAATTTATTGACATATAATGCAAAGCCACTGCTTCCTCCATCGTCTCGGCCGCACAACTAAACAACGAATATTCGCCGTAGGCCGATTTCTGAATCTTCGCCCGCCAATGAGAAGAACATCGTGTATGTCTGACAAGGACAACAGATATTTTGCGCGCCAAAGCGACACGAATCTTCGCCTGCTAATGTAGCCCCGGCATTTAACGAACGTTAAACATCATCAAAGTTACGTTAACGGACGTAACTTTTTGACGTACGTATGTTACGATTACCAACCGTTTGAAACAACCCGCCCTTAATTCTTTAGAGAAAAAGTGAAAAAACTAATAAAGAAATTTGACAGATTGTAGTACCTCGGAAATACTTAAAACAGTACTTGGTGGTATCTTTTGTGTCCTTATATCTGGTATCTTTGACAAAGTCCACAACTATTGTCATAATATTTTACCTGTTACGTTACTTTCAAAATAGAGTGATTGGAAAAGACAGTAAGGTTAAGTTGGTCGAGCGCCCAGGATTGCTCAAGCACACATAATAAGAAATCGTCTAACAATGAACAAAAACGTCAAAGAAATTCTATGCATAACTTTTAATTTCATCATCAACATCGCCCCAATTAGTGGAGACCGTATGATCTGGTTAGCTCTGCCCCACAAACAACAGGAAGAGTCGTAAAGTTTTATCGATATGTGGTACGTGCCAAAAGCATGGTGGTTCCAGGTACCAATATGGGAGCGAGCCAAGTCATGGGGGCGTCAGCTTCCTTAAACGAGCCGTCATAGGAATTTTTAGTTTTGAGATGGATCTAGTTACTGGGTGTCATGGTTTCCTGGTACATACAGCTCCGCAAAAATCTCACCCCCTCCGATGTTTACGTGCGCGCCATCTCTGAGACATCACTGAAGTTAGTGTTCTCTAGTGATTGACATCGATTCCCCAAGTAAGCGTGCAAGATACTTAATTATTTATCCTACTAATATTATAAAGGCGAAAGTTTGTAAGTATGGATGTATGGATGTTTGTTACTCTTTCACGTAAAAACTACTGAATGGATTTGGTTGAAATTTGGCACAGGGGTAGATAATAGTCTGGAATAACACATAGGCTACGTTTTATCCCGGAAAAATATGCAGTTCCCGTGGGATACGAAAAATATTAGTCCACGCGGGCGGAGCCGCGGGCGAAAGCTAGTTAACAATAATTTACGTTAGTGACACAAAGTTTTGATGCGCTAACGAACATCAGCATAATTAGGCCCTGGTGGTAATTGTAGGGCCATAGTGGGGTGTTGCGGGTTGAGAGGGGAAGTAAGCAGACTTCGGAATAAAAGAATATTCACTTATATAAGTAGTATTATTTAATATTCTTATGAAGGAAAGGTGGATTTTATTCAGCTGGAAAGTAAACAGTTACTATTTGAAGGATTGCAACAGCAACCCCAACAAATAAGAGCTTTCTCAGCAAATGAGATCATCCCCAGCAAGTTAGAACATCCCCAGCAATTTAGAGCATCCCCAGCAATTGAAAGCATCCCAGAAAATGAGAGTATCCGTAGTAAATGGTAGCCCTGTCATTAATTTATTTCATTAGCTTTACATTGTGATGCACTACTCTGAAAACAGATGAAAAGAAGTTCAAAGCTAGTATTATGGTACATTATCCAAATTATCATAAACATAGAGGAGTTTATTCATAAACGTTGATTGAAGTTAAGTGACAGTTAGACAGTCACTAATCACCATTCAACTTTAAACAGCGTTTATGAATAAAAGTTTAAATACCTTCAATGTTCAGCAAAACATTTGAAAATTACAGCATCAAACAATTGCAGGATGTCGAACCGTTTACAGTTTTAAATTACTCGCAAAAACAACAAAACTGCAAAATAAACAAAATCTATGAAATCATTCACATTACACAACAGCTATACAAAACTTCGGAGGTCAAAATAACACGACGCGTTTTTACACACTCGTACGACATAACGAATGGTGTTGTGATTATTTTTACATTAAATCTATGAATACATTGCGATAAGGCAACGATTAGTTCTTTATATACAGCTGACAGTAATAGGTTTTTTATTATATTATTATTGTAAACGGTAAATGTTAACTTTAGACATATGTGTATAATAGTCTAAGGCTTACCTGCGCACGATTCACGTTGAAGTGTACTAGTGTTCTAAACGAGTTTTGAATGTTTTTTTTTTTTTTTAATAATTTATTTATTTATTTATTTATTTATTTATTAAGCATGGAGGACTTACAGCTAAACAAATCAGTTAAGAAACAGTAAGTTGGACTGACAGCCAATAACAAGTCCTCACTTATAAATTACAGATTATTAAAAACATCTTATGGACACTAGATAAGTGGGTACGCGTATAACAAAAAACTAATAATTGATTAACTGAAAAAGTTACGGCTTAAGCACCTCCTAACCAAAGACACACTACTCAAAAATGGATCTATATCATGCTGCTTACACAAGTTGTTTAAATTTCTGCTTGCACGCACTATATATGAATTCTGGCGATAATTCGTTGAGGATAATGGCACACGCAAAGGCGGATTAAATCTTTTTGACTTCATAGGGATATTAAAATAAAATTTTGACAAGATTTCGGAACAGTTTATACTACTATTGAAAATTTTTAACAAACAAACGCAGTCAGAGATCTCGCGACGACTAACTAGGGGTAAAATATGAAATTTTTTGCAAAGATTAAGGTAATTTTCAGACTGATATGGTATCTTTTGATGGTAACACAAGTATTTTATAAATCTTTTTTGAATATTTTCTATGCGGTTAATATATTTGTGATAACATGGGTTCCATATTTCAGATGCATACTCCAGGTGGCTTCTTACAAAAGTACAGTATAGAATTTTTAAAGTTTTGGCTTGAGAGAAGCACTTTGATAACCTCATTATAAAACCCAGTGATCTGGATGCCTTCTTAACTATTGCATCAACGTGCGATTCAAAGCTGAGCTTAGAGTCGTGGTGAACTCCCAGATCACGGATGGAGTCTAATCTGGGTAGAACTTGATTACCTAGGGTATATGAAGCAGTGATAATGGAACGCTTTCGAGAATACGTAATAACCGAACATTTTGCGGGATTGAGATCTAGATTACTACGTTGACAATAGTTCTCAAGACGACGTATGTCATCTTGGAGTGCTGTTACGTCTATCTGTGATGATATTGTGGCATAGATCTTCATATCATCAGCGAAACAGAGTAGATTGGATGAGGTCAAGCAAGAGTCGATGTCGTTAATATAGATAATGAAAAGCAAAGGGCCAAGTAATGAACCCTGCGGCACACCACTAGGAACAGGAACCCAGCTTGAAATGTAATTATTGACTGCCACTGCTTGAGACCTATTCACAAGGTAAGATGAAAACCATCTGAGTAGATCTCCGCGTATTCCCATACTATTTATCTTTGAAATTAGGATACTATGATCAATACGGTCAAAGGCCTTACTATAGTCTGTATAAACGACATCTACCTGCACACCGTTATCCATGGCGGTAGTAATAAAATCATTTAGGAGTATCAGGTTCGTGACAGTGGACCTACCTTTCAAAAAACCATGTTGAAAAGAGCTGAATGAATTTTTCAAGGCATTATAAACCTGATTATAAATGATTCTTTCAAAAACCTTTGCTACAATGCATAATTTAGATATAGGCCTATAGTTTGCAACCTCTGTTTTTGCACCTTTTTTATGAACAGGCGTTATGAAAGCGGACTTCCATACTTGTGGAACAACACCAGTCGATAAAGACTTTTTATATAGAATTGAGATAGGTTGCGCTATCGAAGGCGCACACCGCACAAGAAGTTTGGATGAGATATTGTCAGGACCGGGCGCTTTAGATGTGTCTAATGATCGTAGCAAGTTGACAATTTCTTCAGTACTGACAATAATTCCGGAGATGTCTGATGATAGATTCGAAGATTCAGTAAAAAGAACAGAAGAGTTAGGATGATGACCAACAGTGGGACTTAAAAAGGTAGAGTGGAAGTATTCAGAAAAAGCTTGACAAATGGATTCCCCAGTTCTGAAAGTATCATTGTTATAGTTCAGGGTGCTTGGCATTGCATTCGAACTATAACGTTTCTTTACAAAAGTCCAGAAATATTTTGGGTTATTTTTAATCGATAATTCAGTTAAATGTATATAGCTTTGGTAACATTGAGATTCCATATCTTTCACCCTTTCACGAAGAAGCTTAAATGTTAATTCATCAGATTTGTTACCGTACGTTTTGAATTTTCTAAAGTATTTATATTTTTCTTTGATTGTTCTAATAAGTGAGGAACTATACCAAGTTGGATACTGTTTGTTTCGAGATAGTTTCTGCGGAATATATTTATTTTGTAAATCAAGAATAAAATGGTTAAAAAAGTTCACCGAATCATCGACTGACCGAAACGAGAATTCAGTTTCCCAGTCAGTCGCGCTAATATCTTTGTTAAATGATTCATAATCTCCTTTATCAAACAAAAATTGAGTTCGAGGGGCAGATTCGAGGGGTAAAGTCACGAACAAATCCAGGTTAATTAATAATGCTGGGTGATAGGCATCAATAGGCACCAATGGGGTAGAACATTCAGTAACATTTATTAATTCCTGGGAAAGCACCAGATCTAGGATTCTACCATGTTTATTAGGCACGAAGTTATATTGATCCAAACCAACAGTGCATAATTCGTCACAAAGTAAGATTTCGTCCCTACCTTTAGGATTAGATGGAACCAGTGACAGATTATTATCGGATGGGACCCAGTTAATATCACTCATATTGAAGTCACCAATAACGAGGAAGGTATCAGAAGTATTATTAACTACTGATTGGTTTAATTTAGAAAGGAAATTAGAGAGCTGTAAAGAAAAAGAAAGACCTAAGTTTTGTTGACATAAGTAAATAACACAAATATGCAAGGTAGTAATATTCCGAGTAATAGAATTTTTAAGGCGTATGGATAGCCAGAGGTCCTCCGCGGTAGAATGAAAATTTGGTTGGCTGATAACTGACAATTCCCTACGAGTAGCAATAAGCACCCCCCCACCACGCGATTGTCCGGTTAGTACGTAATCTCGATCACGACGCCAAACGATATATCGTTCATCAAAAAACTCAGAATTTAAGATCCCATCTAATAACCAAGTCTCAGTAAGCACTATGACGTCATACGAGTTAAGTATCATTTGACGATAGAAAGAATGAGTTTTAGTTCGAAGACCGCGAACGTTCTGGTAATATATTTTTAAGTTATGGACCGCCATGGGGAATGTAGTCAATAATTGGATATGAATCATTACAATAAACTGTAATAAAACAGTTTATTCTATTCAGTTCATTACAATGTGTAATCTTGTATACTAAAATTGTAAACGTGTTAAGAGGGTACACTCTAAAAAAGTATGTGCGAGAATCAAATTCATACAACAAGTAATAAGTTATTGTGCGAATAAGTAAACAATAATGCGAAGTGCGTGCAAGTGCGAGCGAGCCAAGCGTATTCACATGCGATGGAGCTTTAAAGTAAACAGCGCGATAAGAAATGTAATGGAATTTTTGAGCTAAACAAAAGAGAGGTGGCAGATTCGTTAGTGTGACTGAGGTGTTAAACATTTGGTAAACAAGTACGAAGATACAATATATCAAAATATCTATGAGCGATTGCGAAAAAATAAAACAGTGAAATAAAATAAAAAAAATACTTAGATAAAATAAGAAACACGTTATATAATCTTGTTTAAATCTGATTCTTTTCGAATTATAATTACTTTAGAATTAGCATTTTTTAGTATGTGAATTTTACCGTGCTTTACCCATACGAACTCGTAGTGCTTCTCTTTGGCAATGATCTTAACCTTACTTAAAAGCTTCTTGTACTCCACGCTCAGGTGATCATTGACGTACACCCGCTGAGATGTACCCTGGAACCCGATATGAGATGTGGATAGATCCTTGACGGCACGCGCAGCTGCGATAAAATCTTCTTTCACATACCGGTTTAAAAAACTCACTATTATTAGTTTTTCGCTAGAGTTAAAAATAGGAACCCTTGACACATAGTTCACCTGAGATTTAGGGCAGCTATAATTAACCTTTCGGCCGATCGATTCAATTATGGAGAAGAGATTTTCATCTTTTCTCGTAGGAACTCCTTTAATTTCGACATTGTTCAATCGGGATCGCTGTTCATAAGTAGCAAGATCACGCTTCACCATCGCCAAGTCAGTCTGCAGATAATTGACTGTTTCCTGAAGTTTATCGAATCCTAAAGCCTTAGCTTCCATCTCCGCGAGTCTAGTATCAAAATCATCAAGTCTACTATTCGTGCCTTCACATGTAACTTTAAGCTCCGCTAACTCCTCCTTGATTACCCGGATATCATCTACCAAGGTTGGTAAACTCAGTAATTGGCGCTTCATGTCACGAACTTCACTCAGTATTGTTTCGAGAGACGCTGGTTCAGGAGTAAGCATAGCTGGTGACGACGATCGGCAAGTGGGGCACTTCCATTGAGCCATTCTAACGGCACCAAGCTTCCTCCATCCGACTTCGGAAATGTTTGCACACTCAAAATCCAGATGTTTCCTGCAGCTCCCACATTGGACTCCATCATTGAACTTTACGTTGCAAGCTGCACACGTTTTCATAATTGAAGTACTAAGTGTAACTCAATACCGAAGCAAATTAAAAACTTAGAGCAATGTAAAAGCTAAAAAAGGTTGACGATCTATTATTCCGAGCGACGCGTAGTGCACTAGTGAGTGTCCACAGACGAGTGATTATATCTAGATAGATCATAATTATAAACTAGTGCTTGACTGCAATCCCGCCTGATGGTAAGCAGTGATGCAATCGTTGATGGTAAAGCGCACTAGTTTATTAAGAATATTCACTTAAAAAACTAAGGAATAGGAAGGATGACGGCAGTTGAGCGAGGTGATGCAATGTTAAACCCAAGACCAACACGACCAAACGATGCTGCGCTAGAGGGAGATTGATCTGGAGACTCTCCACGACCAAATTCCCGACACAACAACATTTGGCGCATCGTACCCGACACACATCGCAACACAACTGTTCAGACCCGTCCTCCGTACACTGCTCAGGCCCGTCCTCCGTACGGCTTCACCAGACATCATGCCCTGTTCAGACCCGTCCTCCGTACACTGCTCAGGCCCGTCCTCCGTACGGCTTCACCAGACATCATGCCGGAACACGACGAATCGCTTGGCGACAAGACTTTGTCTGGTGGCTGATTTCGACTTTTGCCGTTTAATTCTCGACCTTATAAGCATTAGGTCGTATGAATAGCTTGATCTTAGAAGCAGTAGGCCGTATGTACCTATAGCTCGATCTTATGCTTCTAAGGTCGAAAATTATAAGCCACGGTTCGCTAGAGTCTTATAAATAGCACCTGTCTAGTAATGGTAATTGTGCAAAATTCTAACATAAAAGCACTTCATAGTGTTTTCATTTTGACAGTTCAACGTTCTTTACGTTATTTACGTTGTCCAGCAGACATATTTTTGAACAAATAAAGCTGAACAAATAAAGCAATGGATTAGCAATATTGTTCAAAATGATTCAGATAGTGTTTTTCGGGTGACATAATCGGATGGAAACAGACTTTGGACTGTTATAAAATCAGGTTATTTTTCAGCAATCCAGAGCTTTTGTTTTTTTTTATCCTTTTTCTCGACTCGGAAAACGATCCCAACACCTCTCACTCAGCAGTTTATCTCGCGGCCACTAGATTAACGACGTTTACTAACAAGATGATCATGACAATCAATGAATGCAAATACACTGACATTCAATTTCTCACGACTACACAGGATTACGTAATGTTCATATTATTTAACGATCAATGGTAATCGGTGCACGAGAATTAACATTAAACTCAATAACGTTTTGCGAAATATACTAGTCTGGAGTCAATTATATTGACCTGGTGATATTTTTTATTGGAACCACTTTTAATACAGCTTCTGGTTATTTTCATAAGACTCTTAGGTTGTGATAAACCTCGTTGAGTATTTTCGAAGAATTGCTGCGTGATAAAATCAGAAATGAGGAGATCCGCAGAAAACAAGAGTAACCGACATAGCCCATAGAATTGCAACACTTGAGTGGCAGTGGGCCAGGCACATTGCCCGTAGGACCGATGCCCGATGGAAACCGCAGGATGCGGGTGGCGCAGGACTGAAAATCAGAAATGGGGAGATCCGCAGAAAACAAGAGTAACCGACATAGCCCATAGAATTGCAACACTTGAGTGGCAGTGGGCCAGGCACATTGCCCGTAGGACCGATGCCCGATGGAAACCGCAGGATGCGGGTGGCGCAGGACCGAAAATCAGAAATGGGGAGATCCGCAGAAAACAAGAGTAACCGACATATCCCATAGAATTGCAACACTTGAGTGGCAGTGGGCCAGGCACATTGCCCGTAGGACCGATGCCCGATGGAAACCGCAGGATACGGGTGGCGCAGGACCGAAAATCAGAAATGGGGAGATCCGCAGAAAACAAGAGTAACCGACATAGCCCATAGAATTGCAACACTTGAGTGGCAGTGGGCCAGGCACATTGCCCGTAGGACCGATGCCCGATGGAAACCGCACGATGCGGGTGGCGCAGGACCGGTCGTCGCGTCGTGGAGATCCTTGGGGGGCCTATGTCCAGCAGTGGACATCTTTCGGCTGAAATGATGATGATGATAAACTGTATTCAGAAGGCCAATTTTGGTAATTAAATACGTTAAAATCGAGTCGCAATGTTATGTCTGCGACAGTGAATGTTAATATCCAAACAAAAATATTGGGATATTAAAATTGTTTTTGACAGATTCAGACTGAACATTCTTGAAAAATGTGTTGGTGAAATTGACTTCAAATCAGATCGTAGTCAAAAGCGCTGCCGATAATCTTGATGCGCGTCTTCCATGTGCAGCTTCAACAGCTTGTTGGCTAATCTATAACATAAAAAAGTATGAGCTCTCTAAAATGCAGGGTAAACTTTAAACCCAAAGTACATCGCGGGAGTGGAACAATTTGCCAGCGGCGGTGTTTCCGTCGGTCTACAATTTTAGTGTCTTCAAGGCTAGAGTAAATAGGCTCTTAATAAACTAGTGCGCTTTACCATCAACGATTGTATCACTGCTTACCATCAGGCGGGATTGCTGTCAAGTGCTAGTTTATAATTTATAAAAAAAAAACACTAAGTATCAGTACATAAACTTTCATTAGTGAAGTCTCACAATCATTTCATTTTCACTTTCAAAAAGAACATTCCACAATGACGTCACAAAAAATGGCGCCTCGAATTCTCGAGAATCTCCCACAAATGACACATGTCATATAACACCTCTCAGCCGACTCACGTCACACATGAAATAACCGATACATGAAGGTAAAACCGATGTTTTCTTTGAAAACCGTATGATGCCCACGCAGAAAGCGCGTCACTTTTATTATTTTCACGGGCATTAGTCAGTGGTAACCTTCGCTATCTAATTGAAACATATAAATTATGCAGTTGGGATTGACTTGGTACAAAGCGTGAGATATAGCGGTAGAGGCGACCTAGTTTTCATTCAATCAATATTTCAACTGCGTTTAAGAATCTCATTACAAACGGGAGACAAAATATCTTCATTTTACGTTAACAGTCAAATAATAATATTATTCTGATTTCATGGTAAATAAGTCGTTTTTGTTATTTTCAGGTAAGCATCTTGATAAATCCAATGCTGCGACACGGTAATGTAAAAAACTTAATTCTAGCCATTCATTATTTTTTATCCCTCTTAATAACTGTCTGAGCTTTTATATCTCACAGAGCGTCTTTTTCGCTTTTATATCTCACGTCAACAGAAATAGGTTCCATATTAATAAAACAATATTAACGTAATGAATTACTAACAAAATAGTATTTTCTTTTGATTTTTTATTTACATTTTTAATATAATTTATAGGATAATTTAGGATTAAGATATCCCTAAATTCTGTTAATGTGTATTTGTATATCACTCAATTATAAAATGATCAAGTATTTCCATTCTATGCAAAATATACAAACAAAACACTACACTATATAAACATATTTGGATCCATTATTATAATAGCTGGATGGCAGTCGGCCCATCTTAACAGATATTTGTCGCAGTCTGACGCCATTTACTATCTTGATAGAACCTCAGCCAAATTAACCATCTTACAACTTACTAATACAAGATGGTCATTATAAATATGACCATTTTGTATGTCTAATAGAAAATCGTCTTATTTCTAGACATTACATATTTATTAATTACATTCAACTTTAGTTAATTTGTGCCACTCGCATCTTTTACCAAATGATACGAATTTTAGGACATCACTCTGTTCACCTTATAATGCAAAAATTATTTTATTAATATTATATTAATACCTTATTAGTTAAATGTACATAATTGAATTCTATAACTGGAACCTCCGAAGACGATATCTATATAAGAGTACAGTACGAGTACACGATTAGATTCCAAATTGCCAACTTTACGCTCAGTGTTGGCTATCCTATCACACATCCATTTAAAGCGCCAGGTGGGGCTATTCAAATTGAAAAAGACTAAAAAGTAACATTCTTCAGTATACAAAAAAATTGTACGTATATTTAAAAGTTTTTAATAGGTCAGAATAGAATACTTGTTCTTGTGAAACAACTTGCCTCATGAGTAATCATAAAGTTTGAAACATACTGTTCCTATCGCCCTAAAGACACTGATATATTCGTCGACGACTCCACATTTAGAAAACAAATAGATATGGACAGTCAATTGTTTATCACGAGCAACTTCATCAATGATTGTTATCAGCAATTCATTTCCCAGCCATAGCGCGTTCATCTCACACTTGTGCCATGAACATGTCACATTCCTCACTTGTCCCATTGAGATCAATTCAATGCTGACATCATCTGCCGGTGGTTGCTCAACACCTATTAGTGTGGACATTGCTTTTCCAATTGCCACTCTAAGGTCACATTAATGCGCAATGTTATTCACAGTATTTGACTTTGCAATTATTATTTAATTCAATTTTTATAGGACTGGTATCTTCGTTGGTCGTAACTCAATTCTGTTAATCAAGAAAGATTTTATTAATTATGGTGAAATTACATTCTCATTGAAAATGAAAATCAATTTCGTGCACTCACTTTTGGGCTTTCTCATATGCGCTTCAATTTCTAAAGCTTAACCAACCTCTAATATTTGTCCTTAGCTTTACTTACTCTTTCATCGTGTTCATTAACTATTGCATCATCATCATCATCAACAACAACCTTTTTATCGTACCACTGCTGGGCACAGGTCTCTTCTCATACAGAGAAGGATTGAGCATAATCACCACGCTTGCTCAATGCGGGTTGGCGATTTCGGACTTAAAGTCCAGGTTTCCTCAAGATGTTTTCCTTCACCTTTTAATCCGTCATTGGTGTCCAAGATATACTTAAAAAGTACTTATAACTTAGAAAATTTACATTGGTGCTTTGCTGACTTGGAATCGAACCCGCACACTCATACTTGAGAGGCTGATGTTTTAACCACTAGGCCACCACGACTACAATTATTGCATATTACAAAAAAACTTTTTTACAAAAAAACAACCGACTTCCAAAAACCACTACAAAGTGAAAAATAACTACTTTAGGAAGTTGGTGTCAAAAAACGAATATACAAAACCAAAGACACCGACTTCCGAAATTAGTTATTTTTCACTTTGTAGTGGTTTTTGGAAGTCGGTTGTTTTTTTGTAAAAATGTTTTTATTTTACACTTTTTAGTTTTTGAAAGTACTATGTATTCAGTTGCATCCGGTCAGACTGGAAGCTGAAGCAAATATAGTTGGGAAACGACGTAATTTTGTTTACTTTAATTTTTAGCCGTATCTAAGTATTCCCTCAACTGCCTATGGTCTTCATCACAAAGTAGCTACTGTAAACCGTTGAGGAGTTCCCGGAACTGGCCTTTGTCTTCATCATGAGAGCTCTTATGACAGTCACAACATATCTAGGTGTAAAGTTCTTATCAATACAAATTAATCGAGCCCAAACACAAGATAGCTGCTGTGAATTGTTGAGGAGTTCCTTCGACTGTCTCCCGGCTCCATCATCAGATCTACTCCAGACCTTTATTAAATTGTAGCGCTTACTGAAAATGCGTAGAAATGCACTAGTCACCCCTGCAATTTTTGAAAGTTCCCCTTGTATTCTCTGGTCTTCCACCATCAAACCCTGATAACATCATGGGACCACCTTGGGAACGTCTTCTTTCCAACAGAAAAAGAATGATCAAAATCGGTTCATAAACGACGAAGTTATGCGCGAACAAACATAGAAAAAAAAAAGCATATATACGGTCGAATTGAGTAACCTCCTCTTTTTGAAGTCGGTTAATAAAAAAAAAAAAAAAGCATATATACGGTCGAATTGAGTAACCTCCTCCTTTTTGAAGTCGGTTAAAAAGAATTGCTATTATTTAAGTCTACGTTAATTTCATTACTAAGGCATTCGTGTCGTGGGAACAGTTTCCACAGTCTATAAATAATTTTGAACTAATTTTATAACACACAAACTGCATCTACCACTTAAACAATCAACAGATGTTCTGCTCAGCAATCAAGACATTCCAGAACCGTGAAAAGATGCACTTTTTAATGAAAGTACCAGGTTGAGTGGTGCTGTAGATTTCTGATTAGAAATCGTAAAGATACGCTTTAGAAGTGCATCAGTAAATAGCTATGGTATTGATAATAGCACCGGTCATCGATATCCCTCGTGCAAGTACTTGAAATATACTTAATACGATAGAAATGCGGGGTTTTCCCTACATATAAGCCAGTAAGCCTGGAGCACAGGCGTAGAGTAGCCAGCCTTTCGGTCTTCTATAGGATGCATTCTGGTGAGTGTGCAAGGGAATTGCATGATTTAATTCCCCCATCTCCGTTCCACCATCGGACGACCCGTCGTACGGCGAGTTTCCACCCTTACGTTGTTGACACCACTGCGATCTGGACGAAGCGTTTCGCTTCCTCTTTTATACCGCGTACATTGAGGGACTGGAACAATTTGCCAGCGACGGTGTTTCCGTCACATTACAATTTGAGTGTCTTCAAGGCTAGAGTGAATAGGCTCTTAATAAACTAGTGCGCTTTACCATCAACGATTGCGTCACTGCTTACCATCAGGCAGGATTGCGGTCAAGCGCTAGTTTATAATATATATAAAAAAAAAAACAGCAAAACGCGTATCTGGCGGGATTGCGGTCAAGCGCTAGTTTATAACTTATAAAAATATATATATGTATATTAAGATATCAGAGGATTTCCCGAAGATTCATTTATGAAGGCCACCAGAGTGAATTTAATTGTTGAGAAATTGGAACAATGTTTATTGCGTGCTGTAAAATCCGAATACAAGCACAAATACACGTATTAGAAATCTTCTAAGAAGTCATATAGTCAAATACTTTGCTTATTCCTGCTGGTATTTTAGATATGAATTGCACCCAATAGCTTTAAATGTATACAAACGGAGAGCTAGTGCCCAAATAATAACAGCGCACTGCAGGGTAATTGCGTGGGGTTGATGCGCCAAATGTTGTTGTCTCGGGAATTTGGTCGTGGAGAGTCTCCAGATCAATCTCCCTCTAGCGCAGCATCGTTTGGTCGTGTTGGTCTTGAGTTTAACATTGCATCACCTCGCTCAACTGCCGTCATCCTTCCTATTCCTAAGTTTTTTAAGTGAATAGGCTTAATAAACTAGTGCGCTTTACACTCAACGATTGCATCACTGCTTACCATCAGGCGGGATTGCAGTCAAGCACTAATTTATAATTATTAAAAAAAAAAACATTATCCAGTCGCAATGGATTTCATTTTGACAATTCAACAACATTTAGCTTATTGCAATGGCATAGCAATATGCTTTAAAATGATTCCAACTGATAGTAATAGTGTATTTCGCTATCAGCACCCTAGTCGATGGATCAGCACCCTAGTCGATGGATCCGCTTAAACTACGCTTCACGTGGCTGGTCCATGCATGGTGGTGGATGCCGTGTCCCGGAAAGCCCATTAAACTACGCTTCACGTGGCTGGTCCATGCATGGTGGTGGATGCCGTGTCCCGGAAAGCCCATTAAACTACGCTTCACGTGGCTGGTCCATGTATGGTGGTGGATGCCGTGTCCCGGAAAGCCCATTAAACTACGCTTCACGTGGCTGGTCCATGCATGGTGGTGGATGCCGTGTCCCGGAAAGCCCATTAAACTACGCTTCACGTGGCTGGTCCATGCATGGTGGTGGATGCCGTGTCCCGGAAAGCCCATTAAACTACGCTTCACGTGGCTGGTCCATGCATGGTGGTGGATGCCGTGTCCCGGAAAGCCCATTAAACCTCTATTATTCGTGAATCCTTCACTGCATTTATGCGTCGTCAGAAGCCCGAAAGTCTGAGAACCAGTCTTACTTACCAAAGGGGCAGGGGGGGGGTATCCCACTTCTAAAACCCAGGATCTGGGTTGTAGAAGTCAGATAGGCAAGTGCGCAATTTTACCGGTAGTCAGCTACATCCGGTTAGACATGATGCTGATCCCTACAGAGTTTGAAAAAAGCTAGATGGTGAGGTTAAATTGTGTACTGTATGTACCGTCTCCCTCTAATCCTAAGAGGATTAATTACAGGTGTAGCTGTTGTATGTTAAAACTTAAATTAAAATACATGTTTATCTTACTAATCACGCACATTCCTCTGTGTCCGGTGACGTCACCGCACACCTCGCTGATTGCACAGATGTGCCGGGCGGCGCACCGCATCGACCTACATTCGCGACATTGGACCTATCTGATGGAAGTTTGTATACACTACCAATATATTCCGTGACCAACATTGGATCAAACTTTTGTCACCATAACGCATAGGTCATGCTTTGTTTTATTTTTGTTATACATATTTAAAGAGATTTTTTCCCCAAATTAATAGCTGGTTTTTCAGTCATCGACTTATATAATGAATAATTTTGACACTGACAATTTAATTTTTTTTATATCTATACAAATATATGAAGCTGAAGAGTTTGTTTGTTTGTTTTTGCGCGCTAATCTCGGGAACTACTGGTCCGATTTGAAAAATTCTTTTTGCGTTGGATAGCCCATTAATCCAGGAAGGCTTTAGGCTATATAACATCACGCTGCGACCAATAGGAGTTAATTATAAACTAGCGCTTGACTACAATCCCGCCTGATGGTAAGCAGTGACGCAATCGTTGATGGTAAAGCACACTAGTTTATTAAGAGCATATTCACTCTAGCCTTGAAGACACTCAAATTGTAGTCCGACGGAAATACCGTCGCTGGCAAATTGTTCCAGTCCCTCAATGTCAAATTTAACTTCAACTTCAACTCTTGATCAATTGCCCTTGTGGAAAAGACACCACAATTTTGCCAATAACATGTGCGAACTGTTATCGAACATCATCAAACGCTGGAGGGCATTTAGCGAGAATTAATAGTAAAAATATATCTTTGTATTTAAGTTAAAACAATAAAAACCTTCATCGCAGACGTAGACTGACAGTGACATAAGGATTTGGACATACGTCAAATTTATCTGGCGAAAGACAGCCCTAAGTTGCGAAATAACTATCTGGCTATAAGCACAAACTGTTCTATTGAGAAATGTCTTTAAACATGATATTTGATTATACATACAGTTGGACTTGATAATGTCACGATTCTCATAAAAGTTTCATTCATTTTTTTTTTCAAAGTTCGTTCAGGGGACTTTATGACTTCTCAGAATAACGTCGCTAAAATTATCGTTTGTTTCAATAATTATTTTAATTACTTTATCCTAATCATAAAAACGTAATATGCGCTAAGCGTAAGCCCCGCACGCGGTCATTAACCTTATCCGTAAATATATTATGATCGCTATTAAGTCATTTATTAACTAACCCGTTTAGTTCTAAAGATATGAAATTATAACACAAAAGTCCTTATTGTTTCCTTTCTCTTTCTTTAGCATGCTAAGTAGTATATTCATCTCCTTTGTTCCTACAATTTTAATGTGGCATTAAATTTCAATATTGGCTCTCGTCAATTCTCAGTCGTTAAGTGGTTCATAAAATTGATTGATCATTATTTTCAGATGATGTTATGTTTAAAGGCATTTATTGTCTGCCAGTGTTTGATTTTTTTTTTGTTCTTTTTTTTTGTAGTACTTAATGTTTTAATCTTGTTTTTTTTTTTTATATGTATAAAACGGTTTTTCCAAATTGAACCTGTTTTGTCTCTGTTGTTTTTCGATTCAAACCGTCAGGATACAACTGTTCTATTGGCTCTGTGTCACCTGAACGACCAGGACCAGGCTTTAAGCTCTACGTTGAAATGATAGTAGATCTTCCTTTATTAGTTTTACTATTACCGGGTCATCACCATCAAGCTTTTTTATCGTCCCACTGCTGGGCACAGGTCTCCTCTCATACAGAGAAGGATTTAGCGTAATCACCACGCTTTCTCAATGCGGGATGGCGATTTCAGACTTAAAGTCCAGGTTTTCTCAAGATGTTTTCCTTCACCTTTTAATCAGTCACTTACGAAACTAGAAAAGTTACATTGATACTTGCCTGACCTGGAATCGAACCCGCTCAGTCATACTTGAGAGGCTGGTGCTTTAACCTCTAGGCCAAAACGACTACCATTACCAGGTACTAGGTTTTAATTATCAAAGAATTCATAAGCAGATAGAAAATATTACAGATGCCTGCGCCCCGTAATCTCTGTTATGTCATTTCTCACGTTTAAAAGGTTACATCTAGACTCTACCCACACAATCTAAATAACTTATTCTGCCAAAATAATTAACTATAACAAATGGCCGTAATAAACAATATAAATTGGCTAAACGAATATTGACATTTTATTGCCTGTCCCGACGTCTGCAATGAATACGACCTCGTTGTCACAAAGCTTAAACTAAATAAAAATAATATCTGGGCCAGCTTACGGTTAAGTCAATTGCATCCAATATCTAATTTTATTCATCCAAGGTTCGCTGATGATGTGGGAAGGCCGCAGGATCTGACGCATAGGGCTTCTGAATGAAATATGGAATACTGGGTGACTTTAACCTTACCAACATATTTTGATCAATATTCTTCCTTCTTCTTCTTCTTCAGCCTCTCCACTGCTGGACAAAGGTTTCCCCCAATGATTTCATTGCTTTGGACGGGTTTGCCATAATCCCCACGCTTGGCGGGCAGGTTGGGGATGCAGTAATTTGATATTCCACAGGAGAAGCGCTGCTGCCCGCTTCCCTGGTGAGAGTTCCCTTAGTCGCCTCTTACCCACGGGAGGATATGTGTTGGTACTATTCTAAGCCCGGTACCACACAGGCAATTGATCAATATAACGTGATGCTAAATTAATTTTTATCCTTACCAGGCTATTGAAATTTAAAAGTGATAAAATATGTCGTAAGATAATGAATCTATATTCAGCTCCGTGGTTCCAAGGCACGTAAAAAGGAGCAACATTTCAAGTGACCAATAAAGAAATCAAGTCCAATGTATATCGAGAACACACTCAAATAGACCAGATAATGACTAACCTGTACTTTTGGAAACCTTATTCTAAATCACTTCACAGTTCAGTAGCTACTCTTTTTGCAACGCCCAGTGAACTGAGCGAGCTTCTAAATAAAGCTACAACTTCTAATTGAAGACCAACTTAGATAGAAGAAAAGGTATAAAAACAAAAACTAAGTAGACCACTATAACGTACACCGAGTATCAACTTCCATAGATACAGGATACCAAATTAAAAAGCTGATGTTAACTTCATGGGCGTACCCAGCTTCTGGCCTAGTTGGCAAGTCTGGCCTAGGGGAGGGCAAGTTAAGCCTAGGGGAGGGCAAGTTAGGCCTAGGGTAGGGCAAGTTAGGCCTAGGGGAGGGCAAGTTAGGCCTAGGGGAGGGCAAGTTAGGCCTAGGGGAGGGCCAGTAAAATTTTTACAGTGGTTAATCTTTGTGCGCTATAGTCGCGTGCGGCAATTACACCGTTCATTTTTTTAATGTCTACTGGGTGGTTTATTTAAAAGCTAGAGATAAGTCCTAGTTTATACTACACACATCAAAAGTGTCTAGGGATCAAGCATTTTTATGCGGATTTCTTGAGATTGAGATGTGGCTTTGTAATAAATTTATGATTTTATAAATTTATATGGATCCTTTTTGGTGCATTTCATAATTTGAATCAGGAACTGTGAATCAAATTCGAGTAAAAGATGAAAATCAGCTGTCAATATTTTCCCTATAAAAACATACAACGCATTGAAGACATTATTAGTGCTACTGTTTCCCTACTACTGATTAAAACCAACGTTATTATGGAGCGGCGACGTCATTTAAGCAGGGAAGAAATGCTCAGAGCCGTGGGAATGATAGAAGCTGGTTCCCGGCAACGTACTGTGGCTTTAGCTCTGAATACAAGTCAGAGTGTTATCAGTCGACTTTGGACACGTTACCGAAGCACTGGTACCGTGGCTGAGCGCCATGGAGGACGGTATCGCTGCACCACACGGAGACAAGACCGATACATTCAAATCTTAACTCGAAGAGCTCCAACAATAACCGCCATGATGTTAGCCGTGAGGCTTCATCACTCTTCAGGGAACTTAATTAGCGACCAAACAGTCAGAAACCGCTTGCATGAAGTGAACCTTCATTCCCGAAGACCGCTACGGGTACCACCTATAGCAATGCACAATCGTAGGATTCGATATCAATGGGCTCTTGAACACAGAAATTGGGCAGAAGAACAATGGCGTTTCGTGTGCTTTTCTGATGAGTCTCGTTTTGGTATGAGACCGGATACAAGACGTATACGACACTGGAGAACCCCTGGACGCCAACAGCGATTAAAATCCTGCCAGGAAGTCCATCCTTATAGTGGTGGAACCATCATGGTATGGGCGGGTATTTGGATCGGCGGAAGAACTGAGTTGATTTGGATCAGAGGCAACCTCAACGCTCAAATTTATGCTGAAACGATTGTATCAGACGTCATCGTTCCTCTACAAGTGCAAATCGGTCCCTTATTTCAGTTAATGCATGATAATGCACGACCGCACACCGCAAGAGTTGTAAGACAGACTCTCGCCGCAGCTAACATCAATGTCCTGCCCTGGCCTGCTCAGTCGCCAGACTTGAACCCGATTGAGCATGCATGGGATATGCTACAGAGAAGAGCTCTGCCGAATATGGAGGGTATCCAGTCGCAAGAAGACCTTTTTTTGTTGTTGCAACGAACATGGGCGGCCATTCCACAGCGTGATTTGGATGAACTCATTTTGAGTATGCCAAACCGATGTTCTTGTGTTGTTAGTGTTCGCGGTAGAAACACGGATTATTAATTGTTTAAGTTACCCAATAAAATTTTAGAGAAAACTGTTATTTCAGTCTTTTTTCGAACTTTTGTGTTAGTGGTTCAAATGTCAAATATCCCTTTATTAGGAAAATGGCAAATTTCTTTATTAATGCAAAGGTGACTTGGTTTATCGTTACTGTGACAAACGAAAACACTTTATTTGATGAATCCTTAAAGAAAATTTTAATTAATATCAATCAGGAGAAAAGTTATTGCAAAAATATATGTTGATCCCTAGACACTTTTGATGTGTGTATGTTGAGTAATTAGGGAAGGTCATACATGTACTGCAAGATTCCCCGGGTGAGAGTTCCCTTAGTCGCCTCTTACGACACCCACAGAAGGATATGAGTTGGTACTATTCTAAGCCCGGTACAACACGGCACGCCACAATTAGGTATTAAAAGCGACAAAAAAAATGTTTAAAAAAAATTGTGTTCTATATACCTTGATAATTTTCCTTATTTTCTAAGGTTTGTGAGCCTATTTAACTAAAATATATCGTACGTTGCTCAATGCGTCTACGGCTACAAGAGGCAAATTCTTGTTGCAAATAATAAACAGAGAACCGACTAGACAGTGTTTGGTGCAAGTTATAAGAGTTTAATTTAGGATTACTGAAAAAAAATAATTAAGTCGTTGAACAATATAAAAAGCAGCAATTTCACTCAGTACATACATTCTGCAGTAAAACTAAAGATCTCTTAGAAATTTTCACTACTTATTATAATCACAAAAACTATATAAATAATAAAATAATCAGCCTATAATGTTTAAACTGTTGGTACAGAGGCCTCCTCTCGATGAGAAGGAATGGGCCATAATCTACCACGCTGGCCTAGTGCGGGTTGGTGTAAATCATCTTCATCATCATCAGTCTCTGCTCGTCCACTGCTGGACATAGGCCTCTTCCTTGGCACGCCAACAAGCTCGATCCTGATCAGTTCGCCGCCAGCAGTGGCTGGCGGCGAACTGATCAGGATCGAGCTTGTTGCCACAACACCAAAAAGGTGGCTGGTAGTGACCAGCCACCTTTTTGATGTTGTGGCTCCATCTCGCCTAAGGGCGAAATAATACTTATTTAATTTAAATTATAATAATATTGGTTTAAGTAAACAAGATAATATTAATTTGCCTTGTATAAATAATATGATTTATAATAAAAGTACATATATTACTGCCGCTGCTGTGTATATAATCAACTGCCAATAGCAATTAAGTGGAAATATGTATAAAACAAAGTTAAACTAATTTTTTATTGATATTTTCTTTAATTTAAATGAATATTATGGTAAAAAACGTAATTAAGAATTGTAATGGAGACTTATCGTCTTATTTGTAAATTTTTATTCCTTTTGATATTGCATGTCCAACTTGGATAGAGTGTTGAGCCAAAGCATTGTATTTACATAATTAAATAACATCAATATGTACACAGCTATGCAATAAATGAATCTTTATCTTTACCTTATGACAGTCCTTCGTTGATGCATATATCCACCGCGTAGAATAAACGATTAGTGCGTTGCGCTGCTGCCCGCTTCCCTTGTGAGAGTTCCCTTAATCGCCTCTTACGACACCCACGGGAGGATATGGATAAAAAATAATGATGAAAAAATATCATCCAATAAAAGACAATTTCTCGAGACAATTCTCATAATAAGAACGTTCCTAGGGGCAATTCTAGTAATTTTAATTACATTCAGAGACTGATGAGACTCGCTTTCAATCTGCCAAAAATACCTCCATTTTGACAATTGTGTCATCATCATCCCAGCGTTAATCCCAGTCGCATCCGAAGCCTTTTCAGCTTTGGAGTCTGGGGTCCGCTTTACCAGTCCAACTGCTGATATGGCTAAACTTCAACATTTTCCGTGAAGCGACTGCCGTCTGACCTTCACAACCCGAAGGCGATATCGAAGCATTGAAGTTAGACCAATTGTTGGATTTTTGAGGGCTCCAACAACCCGTAACGACTACCACTAGATGTTCGTATGGCAACCGGGACCAACGGCTTAACGTGCTTTCCGAGGCACGACCAGACCAGTGCAAATATTTATATTCATGCATGCAAATACTTGCACTGTGCGGGGATCGAACCCGCGCCGCCTTGCGCAGCGGCCGCGTCTGCTACCGCTACGCCACGGAGGCTGTCATTTTTTTGACAATTGTGTATTAAGCTTTTTCTGAAAGTTCTTTGCAAAGCTTAAGGCTACATCATATCTCAAAAAAGGGTCATGACCTACTGATCCACTGTACTTTACTCAAACCGTCTTTCACACAATTATCTCATAAACCGCCCACCTCATTATGTGACATATACGCAGCCGAGTTACAAATCTTATGCTTTACGCTCATTCCAAGAACCGACTTGCGTTCCCCAGTACACAATGACCGATGGCATTGGCACGCCTGCTTAAATGTTTGAATTGTTACAATGATAGTGAGTGCTGTACGGCTATTCGTGGCTACCAAGATATATGTCAGGTGCTCAGGAGTAAAGGATGGGGATATTAATTCAGACGTTGATTTTAAAGTGGCTTATGCATCTATTGCTTAATACAGCACGTTTCCAAGAAAGTGTTGCATCGGTTAGAATAGAAACACTATTACGCTACATAGAAAGTTATTCATTTTCTAATCATGGGTGCTTTCTATCTGGTTATCATTCTGACACATGAACTCAAACTCATTTATTGCGATAATGGGTAATTGACATAATTCACATCGATAGATAAAATAGTTTGGCATCTCCATAATCCGCCTGAAGGCATGCAATATTAATTGGCGTTTGTCTCTAATTACAATTGTACATAACTAATAATTACATAATTATAAATTCATTCAAAACAAAATATGTAAGATGCAAAAAGGTCATAAAAATAATAAAGGTCAAAAATATTGTCATGGACAGGTCAATTGAGAATTTATAAAAATGTCAGATAATAATTAAAACAAGTCAAGTCAATAAGTACCAAATACAATAATGTCATCTTTCATTATTGGATTGCATGTCATTTATAAATTCGTTTACACTGTAATAGGCTTATTCCACGAGATTTCTTTTTACTTTATTTTACAGCTTAGGCTTTCTAATAACTGTTTAGGTAGGTGATTATAAACACCTTCTACTTCTTCTCAGCCTATAGAGGTCCACTGCTGGACAAAGGCCTCCCCCAAGGCGGGTTGGGGTTCGCAGTAATTTGATATTCCACAGGAGAAGCGCTGCTGCCCGCTTCCCTGATGAAAGTTTCCTTGGTCGCCTCTTACGACACTCAAAGAGGATATGGGTTGGTATTATTCTAAGCCCGGTACCACGCGGGACAACCCAAAGATATAAGAAAACCAATTAGCATCTAAAAATACAGCTCAGTTGAGGCCAATTCATGTTACAAAATCTATCCATACTAATATTATAAATGCGAAAGTATCTCTGTCTGTCTGTCTGGCTTTCACGCCAAAACTACTGAACCGATTGTAATGAAATTTGGTACACAGATAGTCTAGAGCCTGAGAAAGGACATAGGCTATATAACATCCCGCTATGATCGATAGGAGGTGAGCAGTAACAAAAAATGTTGCGAAAAGGAAAGCGAACGCGGACGTACATATTGCTCCCATTATTTTAACAGGCGCTTATAAACTGGAGTTCACGCAGACGGAGTCGAGGACATCAGCTAGTATCTAATAATTACAAAAACCTCGGAGTCGAGGACAACAGCTAGTATCTAATAATTACAAAAACCTCACCAAGTTATTAAAACTTCAATAACATCCTGCCAGTTCAAAATTATGTGATAAATAGCACAAAATACTTTTATATTCTTCTTCTGTGATAAATAGCACAATATGTTCTACCCTCAATTAATCAACACCCACAAGTAATTGTACCGACAAAAACTAACGAAATAAATATAGATTTAATTATCATATATGAGTATACAACGATTAATCATAAACGTATTAGACGGAAGCTCCTGAATGATGTTGTTATTAATTGGGACTAAATATAGCGTTTAGTTAGCCATTGATTTATTTTAACTTGGGTGGGTACATTCACCTGGCTTTGTTTATACGCTATATTATAGTTGATTCTTTAAATAGAACTGGTTGATCGTAAATTTGTATCTTAGGTAGGATGTCTTTTTGGGCACAAAAGTTACTTTCGTTAATTTTAGGCATCTCCTGTATGGCAACTTTTTTCTGGATCTCGTGATCATCTTTTTAACAACTTTGTTAATTTTTTCATGAGTACTACGTTTTTTTTATAATTATAAACTAGTGCTTGACTGCAATCCCGCCTGATATTAAGCAGTGACGCGACCGTTGATGGTAAAGCGCGCTAGTTTTTTTAATGCCTATTGACTCTAACCTTGAAGACACTTAAATTGTAGTCAGACGGAAATCCCGTCATTGGCAAAATGTCCCAGTCCCTCAATGTACGCGGTATAAAAGACGAGGCGAAACGCCACCACCACCCTTTCTAAAAGTCTACATTTGCCACATTGCTGGTAGAACCGATGCCCGATGGGGCAGTAAGGTTCTGAAGTGGCGGCCACGTACCGGAAGACCCAGCATAGGGAGACCCCCAACAAGGTGGACCGATGACCTGCTCCTGATATGTGAAGGTCGCGGGAAGCCGATAGATGCGCGACACTGGTTACTTATCATCTTTAGAGTCTGTACATTGTAAAGACGTCATTCATTTCTTTTTATGATTCGTCATCATTTGTCAAGATCTGCTCGCTTGCTACACAATTTAATTTAAATTAGTGCACTTAACTTCAGTCAAGTGAAGTGATATTTCACTCTGGGTGCACTAAATCAATTAATCATTAACGCTTCAATTAACGCTCAGTTAATGTGCTGTAGAGCGTTATAATGACGTACAATTTTTCGTTTCATCATTATTATGATTAGAAATTATAATGACGTTATTTGTGAGATTGATTTGACGGCTATTGATAGAGCGAAAGTTATTAATTACTGTTTGATGTAATCTTAGAGTGTATAAAAGTACATGTAACTTAGAAAAGTTACATTGTACTTGCCTGACCTATACAACGTGTAACATAAAGGGTATATACATACCAAGGGCATTGCATCTTTAAATGATATCAAACGATATCGGAAGGGTTTCAACTCAAAATAAAATACTCAAAAAAAGATACCAAATATTTGGTTTCGTGTGTTTCTTAAAATCATAACGAACGTGGCACCACACTACATACGTTAATAACTACTCGTTACACGTCAAGTTACTTGCCAAAATCCGATAAATGTCTTCAATAACTCTGTGCGACTAGTGTGGTAGTAGCCTATCACAGGCGGTGTTTTTCCTCATAACTTCCTAACATAAAGAGATAGGATTAAAAAACCCTTCCAATATCGTTTGATGTTATGTAAAGATGCCATGCCTTTGTTATGTATATACCCTTTATGTTACACGTTGTATAAATGTATGTAAAATGCATTTCATGCAGATCTTGAAACGCATTTTACATCTTTTAATGATCAAACAATGATTTGCTAAAATCTCCACGAGTAACTTTTATTCTGATCTGTCTCATATCGCTTGAGAAGTTTCCTATGTCGTCTTCCATTTGGCTAAAAATAAATCGTTTAGGTAACCGTACCTAAAACCTCTGTTAAAATCGTTGTGAGTTCATTATAATCACAATAACCAACACAAATATGTAATTGTATAGACATAACAGCCCCCTAATCGGCGAACACATTTTTGTCAAATGATTGTGACTAGTTGGGATCATTTGGACCGAACGGACCAATGGGCGTTCCGAACGATCCCAACTGATCCCAATTAGTCGCAATCATTTGACAAAAACGTGTTCGCCGATTAGGCTGCAGATCCGAATCCGATACTAAAGGCAAATAAAGAAAACATTTATTAATAAAAATAAATACTATCGGAGTTGCTAAGAGCAATATACAAATACAAAAGTATACAAAAGTAATAACCAGCGCAATGATCGCTGAGAAATTGATTTTGTTTCCATGCCAGTAATTATTGTGTTCAAGGCACAAGCGCTCGGCGAATAGGTATAATACAAACAAGAAGCAAAAGAGGAAGAAAAAAGAAATTGATAATAAGAGAGGATATATTCCTTAGTACCTATCTACTTACAAAAAAATACTAGCTAGCAGGAAACTATTAAAAAAAAAACTACAACGTAAAAGCGATCATGGGCGCTTATAACAATAATTGTATTGCTGTAACAATGTTAAGAATTACATCAATATAGAGGATGTAAATTCTCTAAATTGAAGCCTCTAAACGAGACCAAGCCCGAGTCGACGGCGCGTTGTGTTTCACGCGCACCTCAAATAGATGTCAGCACATAGTGACGGGGTCCACGAAGACCGATGCCTCCTGGGTCTGGGTTGCGGGTTGGTTAAAAAAGAAACAGTGGTGCCTACAGGCAAGTGAAGGAACACGGGTGGGTTTTAGTCAGTAAAAGTTTGACACGCACTTCCGCTCCGCCCAGAGCGGGAGACGTCATTTGATGATTTCCCATCTTAAACAAAAAAAAAAGGTTGTAAACATAAAAAGCATGTTTTCAAACGTGCTCCTTAACATTACACTACGTTTTTCATTCTCATCATCATCTCAGCGTGAATCCCAGTCGCTTCCGAAGCTTTTTCAGCTAATTTTGGGGAAACTTCGATATTTTCCGTGAAGCGACTGCCGTCTGACCTCCACAACCGGAAGACGGCATCGAAGCATTGTAGTTAGCCAAATTGTTGGACTTTTGAGGGCTCCAACAACACGTTACGACTGCCACTAGATGTTCGTATGGCGGGACCAACGGCTTAACGTACTTTCCGAGGCACGACCAGACCAGTGCAAATATTCATATTCATGCATACAAATATTTGCACTGCGCGGGGATCGTACCCGCGCCTTCTTGCGCGTTACGTTTTTCATTCTACTCCCCAAAATGTAAGGACAAAATTCTATCTAAAGAAAAATAAAACTCCTAAAACTTTCCGCCCACGCGCTCCGTTTGCAACATACGCCAACAATAGTTATGCAATTTAAAGTCTATAGATTTGACATTGATCTTGATCTCATTCGGTTCGATTACACTGTCAATGGCGATCACATGTCCGATTCGATCAATCGATTCCTATTGCTTGTTTATCGGACCATTGTTCGGTGTGTCATTATTCGATGATGGTTTATCGATGTTTTGAAATGTTAGCCGATGTGTGGTGAATCGATTCTTTCTGGTATGTGTGGCATTTTAATTGTAGTACGTACTATTATATATATATCGGTATGTGTATGAACAACAGGCCGTGCGTGCTTGAAGTAAATTTATTAAAGTGCTTTCGATTTCATTCATAACTTTTTATCGAAATCATGTCGCCGTGAAATAGCTTTAGAAGGAATCGGTTAGATTGACAATATTATTAGGATACCAGCGGCCGCGCGCGACTTCGTCCGCGTTTTTTAAATGCTCCGCCGCGCGGTTTCGCCCGCGTAGGTTTCGATATGGATTTTTATATATGCTTCGCTCCTGTTGTTCGCAGCGTGATGTTATATAGCCTAAAGCCTTCCTGGATTAATGGGCTATCCAACGCAAAAAGATTTTTTTTAATCGGGCCGGTAATTCCTGAGATTTATATATTAATATAGATTCCCAAGAATTTGCAGAACTTTCTTACTAAAACCATTGAAATTGGACAAAATGACTGCACGGTTAGCCCAGTAGTCATGCTATTGACTGCTGCGGTTCGATTCCCGCATGGAACAAATATTTGTATGACCTTCAAATAATTGTTCTGGGTCTGGATGGTTGTGTATGTGAGTTACCCACCCCCCACCGATACAGGAGAAATCCTTAGTGTGGGGCGATGTTTAAAAAAAAATATGAACAGAAAATTTCTTTTTGAAAACTTCTTGTCTGCGGAAAAGCTATGAGCAAGGGTTCTGCAAGTTATTTCCTATTAGTAATCCATACTACCAAACCAATGACCGATGACCTGGTGAAGGTTGCGGGAAGCCGATGGATGCGGGCAGCACAAGACCGGTCAGCGTGGAAAGCCTTGGGGGAAGCCTTTGTCCAGCAGTGGACATCTATAGGCTGAAGAAGAAGAAGAATACATACTACTACTTTGCATTCCTTGACCTTCATAGTTCACTGAACGGAACGGTAAAAACAACTTCGTATTTTCAACATCAACAACCACATAAAAAATCCGTTTCATATGTATGAAAGTGAAGATGCTTCCTGGCCGTGATCTTGTCTCTTGTCATTTCGCATTGCCATTCACAAGCGTATGTATGATATGTCTGTACCACATTATCATGTAAAATTCACTATTTAAATTTACCGTACGGACATATGAAACGATGCTGATACAATCGTAAGCGGAAATGGGGTACGAATGTGTATTGTTAAATTTTTATCTAGTGCGAAATGTTCGTAAGATGCTATAATACCTTATGCAATAAGCCCGTTTTTTTTAATAATTATAAACTAGTGATTGACTGCAATCCCGCCTAATGGTAAGCAGTGATGCAATCCTTGATGGTGAAGTGCGCTAGCTTATTAAGCCTATTCACTCAAAAAAAAAAACTAAGTGAATAGGAAGGAAGACGGCTGTTGAGCGAGGTGATGCAATGTTAAACCGAACAACACGACCAACAATATGCGCCAGAGGGAGATTGATCTGGAGTCCCTCCACGACCAAACTCCCGACAGAAGAACATTTGGCGCGTCGTACCCGGCACATATCGCAACACAACTGCTCAGACCCGTCCTCCGTACGGCTTCACCAGACATCATGCCGGAACACAACGAATCGCTTGGCGGCAAGACTTTGTGTGGTGGGTGGTAACATCTGCCGACAGCCGATGTCATGGCCTACCACCGAGAACTAAAAACTAAACAATCGCCTAAAGCTGAAAACATACCTTAGATACACTCTTCAATTACGGATAACAGATGCGAGTACCATAGCAACAACCAATAACGGGCTATCATGTAATGCGGAGAGCATTTCTGAAGGTAACTCCTATAATTTTGAACTTGACTAAATGCATACCGCATCGAGATAATGACAGCATAATCAAACAAACAGTTACTTCCAATCACTCACATATCCCAAAGTACTATCAATCCAAACAATATATCGATACAATGAATGTCTTACGCCACGATCAATTTCCCTCAATCAAACCCCATACATTTTGATTACACCACAACTTCTTCAGCCTATAAATATTCATTACGATCTAATACCAAAACTGTTCCTATTTACATGACAACCATGGCTGTCTATCATTTCGCTATCACAATAGACTCTACGCATGATAATACCCCAACGTATGTCACTTTAGACGTCGTGTTCGTGTAATCCGAGATTACAAGCAGCTGAAACTTACCAACTAATATTCATCTACAAAAATTAGTAGGATAGGAATTTGAGCTTTATAATGAGGGTGATTAGGGTAATGGTTAGTGGGAGTGATGGAAAAGTAGGTTGGTAAAAATCCACATTAAGTTGTAATTCGGAGAAGAGGCATTGAGTGAAGTGTCGGGTATTTTTATTGAGGATATCTGAAAAAGATAATCACATTAAAAATGTCTCAATATGCGGCCTACGAGGAGATATTGAATAGAATCGCATAACAATTCCGTATGTGAGCGATGATTTACTCGATAAGACGAAAAATGGGCCTAATGTGAGTTTATGATGCCAATGTAAAATATATCTAAAGTGGAATATTTAAAGCCTATATTTTAACATTATTTTTTTAGAAGAAAGCATTAAGCCCAGCCCAACCTGGACCAATTAAAATAATTTCCAATCTAAAACGGAAAAGCCGCACGAATCTATTTATATCATAGTTAATAAAATACAATGCGTGTCCTGATTGTGGTCAATGATTTGCAGTGAACAATTGGTGGCAAGCAACCACAAGATTTGCCTGAGTCGCTGTGAAGATGCCCTACATTGATACTGCAATGTCTATGATGTTTCTGAGCAGAAATATGAAACCTATTTAAATAAACTATGGAGAAATGCATAGAACTAGAGCTTTTGTGAATGAACTGAGTGGGTAGTTCATAAAAAAAAAAATATATAAAAATGCAATCTGCACAGTACCTAGTGTAATAAAAGAAATATGAATTAAGATTCCATTCTCATAAAACAAGATCAGTCAGAACATTACTTGCATGTCTCAAATAAAGTCTTGTTCGGCCTCAAAATCGGTTAATGTCAAGTAGATGATAATGTCCTAAAACCAACATAGACATTCATCTGCAAAAATAACTAAACGCAAACTACGACTTTATGGGTTACGTTTTAAGACGTATATTATTGAAGTTACTGTAAAAAAACTAGATGGAATATTAATTTAGGCTACTGAATTAAACATAATGTTCTAGATTTGCCGTGACACATGGACAGCCCATGTGTCACGGCAAATCTAGAACATTATGTTTAATTCAGTAGCCTAAATTACTCTTATACCTATTATTACCTCTAGTAAAATAGAGGTATGTTTGAACGACAGGTCTAAAGGATCTAAGAATTAATATTCAAGCGGCTTACTTTGCCAATGCAGCCATATAATTGTGATCGCACATTCAACCTAGTACTATTTCTAGCTAGAGCCGGCTGTTTTAATGTAAACACCAACTCTAGTTCTATCAGAGAGCACTATAATGTAGTGGCGCATACTTATTCAGTCCTAATGACATACGCTTTGAAAAATAAATATATGTCAGTTGAAAGTCGCTGTAGAAATACGGATTGATTTGAAATTGGTTGCCACCAGTCTAGCACCTCTGTAGTTTAGCACCTTAACCCTTTTACTGTCTTAAGGTACACAGTTCGAAATTTAAAAAAAATGCTCCAAATGTCTTAAGTCGGACAGTTACACTTAAGGGCTTGGTTAGGATTGGTCGACAAATATCCCTGGACGACTAACCGCCTACCCTCCGGCCCTATGAGGCATTTTTTCTTATGTCGAACTGAGTAACTTAGATACTCAAAGAGGTTTATAGAACCTACTAAAATGTACTGAAATGACTCCTGAGGCTTTTAATTCTGTGGTGCTACTGGACAGTAAAGTGATACAGAAAAATATTACATACATAATCAGTCTATAACATTTCTGTTCCTGTGGCGCAGGCCTCGTCTCGGTGAAAGAGAGTGGGCCGTAATTTACCACGCGGACCCAGTGCGGGTTGGTAGATGTGACAGGTATTTGAAGTTTTTGCTCTAGGCCCTAGAGCCCTAGAGTCTAGGGCATGTTTCTTCACAAAGTTTTTTATAGTTTTGAAAGCAGTGGTAATGAAATATTTTATACAATGTAAAGCGCCTCATGTGGTTCGAACCTACGACCTACAAGTTGTAAGTCGCGGCCGATACCACTAGATCACCGCTGCTCTTCAAAAATATATTGCCAACTTAAGAGGGGACTCTAGTACCGAGCAATTTGGAAAATAGGTATTTGAAGAAACTACTACCGTCGCGCTGCTTCCAACCTCTCCCGGTAAAATGCGAAAAGAACAGTTGCAGCTCAGCCTGATTTTACCTATAAAAACGTTGACTAAAAGATGTTTCATATTCCGCTGTTTTCTTTTTCAAAACACTACAGATCTCATTTATTTTTATATCATAATTTAGAGGAAAAGTATACCTAAGCTTCCATTATTTTCATTTTGTCAAAAACTTATCACGTTTGTCTAATAGTCATCTGAACATCGTGGTAAAAATGGGTTATATTTCGCGATTTTGAAGTATGATATTTTTTTTATTAATTAAGTTTCGGAAAAATCAAATGATAGGGGCACGTATAATCACGGTGTAAAATTGTAGAAAAAAAATAATTGCTCTAAAAGCATTATCCACGAAGAAAACAGCAGAATACGTTTGTATAGAGAAAGCACCACTAGAGTTCCCTCTTAATACTATTTAAAAAAACTTGGTGGTAGGCCATAACATCGGCTGCCGGCAGAAGTTACCACCCACCAGACAAAGTCTTGCCGCCAAGCGATTCATCGTGTTCCGGCATGATGTCTGGTGAAGCCGTACGGAGGACGGGTCTGAGCAGTTGTGTTGCGATGTGTGCCGGGTAAGAAGCGCCAAATGTTGTTGTGTCGGGAGTTTGGTCGTGGAGGGTCTCCAGATCAATCCCCCTCTGGCGCAGCATCGTTGGTCGTGTTGTTGGGTTTAACATATTGCATCACCTCGCTCAACTGCCGTCTTCCTTCCTATTCACTAAGATTTTTTAAGTGAATGGGGTAATAAACTAGCGCGCTTTACCATCAACGATTGCATCACTGCTTACCATCAGGCGGGATTGCAGTCAAGCGCTAGTTTATAATTATAAAAAAAAAAAAAAAAAACTTACGGTGACATCTACTAGTATATACTATAATTACTATAATTCTTATCAATACAGAACATGCGGCAAACCCAACCCTATATTCTCAATACGTAATCAAATACCACTAATCCACCTTGATCTAAGATCATACGTAAGACGTAATTATCATCTGATTAGCATATCGCTGTTGTGTCAAGAAATCAATGGAAAATGAGGTCATCGCAGTCAATGGACGGGACGAGCTCGCAAATTGTATATGTAATAGGACAAGCTCATTGAAAACTGGACGCAATGTCAAGAATTGTATGATAAGACTCCTGCGCAAGTAACGCGGTTGTTTGATATCGTTTGGTCAGTATGATCGTCAGCCGTCGCCTTTCCGGCTTTCTAGCAGTCGGCTTCTAGTCAAACCGGGAACAGTTGAATAACAAGACTTTCCATTGATCTATTGGCTATCTGACTTGCACACAGCACGTATTAGGCAACCTTACACCCCTTGGTGAGACCAATTGTCAGACTTCTGGGCACGTGTTACGACAACATTTTAGGTTCTTGAAAAAATAATGAAATAGCAGTAATCTTTGAGTAAGAAGGCAACAAAAACGATGAACGCGCTCAGCAACTCTGGCAAATTAGAAGAAGAAATAACCTAACAATACATGACAAAGTTGAAATAATTCAAACTGTATGGTGCTGATGTAGTTAGTAGTTGACCATCAATAACAATTAAGTATGCAAATGATACAAAATAATTTCTAGTACCCAATAAATCAAAACAAAATAAACGTTGAAGTCACTATTGCTACAAAAACTAATTAATCTTAGACCACGCACTAACCTACATAGCCCTACAAACACCCACGAGAGGCGCCAAAGTTGACACCATCATGTGCAAACAACGATAATCAAGATAAATAGGTCACATCACCATTCAACAACTGAGTACCACCAAGGTAACACTATGGAAATTCACAGCCAATTGAACAAAATAAAAGATGACATCTGCGATCCTCTTAATTGTAATCGGCGTTACGAGGAGCCTCTATTAAAAGACTTGATTTAACAGTACGAAGGGTCAGAATGAGATTGATCGTGTTTGAAATTCAACTGGATAATTTATATGCTCAATAAATTGAATATGATGTGTGGTCCTTCATTTTAATAGGTCGTATAATATACTTCACATGGGAGTAGTAAGATTGAGCTGGACTAAATATTCCTAACCAAAGAAAATTTGTCCAAGCTTTGACAGCTGAGGCGCCATTTACTTTGAATAAAACTTTAAACCAGTATGCCGAGACTATAAAAAAGAGACGCCACCATAAACGAAAATGCAAATCAAATCAAAAGTCATTTATTCAAATTAGATTGAAAATCAGCAAAACACATTATTCCAAGGATTACATAATGCCATTTAAAATCCAGTTCAAAAATCCGTCAATGCTTATAATATAAAATGTAAAACTGAATCGATTCCATATCCGATACCTATAAACCCTAATAGTTTTATCAGCAGAATCAATGATAATGATCCTAAACGCGAGATATCGATATATCGATATATTATCGTGAATGGGAAACAGGGCATCACTGAATATATTTATGGCCCATATAAGTAGGCGGACTTCAAAGGAGTGGTATCAGTAGCACGGTACATCAAAGAGATAAGTAGCTGTCCCGGCTGCCTATGTGGGGAATTAGGCAGACGGAAGACAGCGACATCCTACCTGTCTCCTGTATGAGAAATTGCTCTCTTTTTGTACTTTAGCAGTGAAAAGCAGACGTGTTAAAAGGGTGAATTGGATCAAATGATATGTGAAGTGCAAATTTATTGTCTCTGATATTGCAATTGAGAAATGCCTTAGTCATTTTCAGTATTATGTGTTCATATTTAAGCAGTCCTGGTGGCCTAGTGGTTAAAACACCAGCCTCTCAAGTATGACTGCGCGGGTTCGTTTCCAGGTTGAGCAAGTACCAATGTAACTTTTCTAAAGTTATATGTACTTTATAAGTATATCTTAGATGCCAATGACTGAAGGTCAAGGAAAACAACCTGCATTGAGCAAACGTGGTGATTACGCTCAATCCTTCTCTGTATGAGAGGAGACCTGTGCCCAGTAGTGGGACGATAAAAAGATTGATGATGATGATAATGGTGATTTAAGCAATATAACATGGACTTATGAATTTCTTCAGTCATTTAGTTCCTTATAATTGAATTATTTTTTAAAGAAATACTTTTATATAACTTGATCTTTTTATAGACTTAATTCTTCTGAATTTACATTTTGAAAAGGCAAGGTTTGTCTTTAAAAATTTTCTTCAATTTATTATTATCGGAACATTTTTATCAAGGTCCTGTTTCCAACTTTGTTTCCCGTTTCTCCGAGCTTTTGTGTTTCTAAGATAATGTCTAAGAATGTCTCTTTCGAAACTTTTAAAAGTATTCCAATTAAATTTTCGCTATATTATAATAGACTAGCGGCCACCAGCGACTTCGTTCGCGTGGAGTTAGTTATGCTCCGCTCCTATTGGTCGCAGCGTGAAGATATATAGCCTAAAGCCTTCCTGGATTAATGGGCTATCCAACTCAAAAAGAATTTTTCAAATCGGACCAATAGTTCCTGAGATTAGCGCGTTCAAACAAACAACAAACTCGTCAGCTTTATACATATATTAGTATAGATATAGATACAAAAAGTCATATTAGTTATTTTACAAAAGTATTTGCTACAAGGTGTGGGAAAGACTCAGATGCTGAAATATATAATTTTTAGAATGTTTGTCTGTACATGTGTTCCGAATTATCGCAACAAAGTACCGGTACTACGTTCCCGTGGGATATTTTCATGGATGTTCCATGCAGATGAGAGAACACCGGTGGCCTAGTGGTATCCAGCCGCGACTTATAAGTTTTAGGTCATAGGTAAAGCGCCTGATGGGGTTCGACCCCATCAGGTGCTTTACTTTGTGTAAATTATTTCATCACCAATGCTCTCAAAACGGTGAAGCAAAATATCGTAAGGGAACATAATATCTTAAAAGCAAAAACTTCGAAGGCATGCGACAACCCGCCCTGTGCTCATGTGGTAGATTACGGCCCACTCCATTTCATCGAGAGGAGACCTGTGTCTCATGAGTGGGAACATTTTAGGCTGATTATAATTATAATGTGCTAGCGGCCCCCAGCGACTTCGTTCGCGTGGAGTTAGTTATGCTCCGCTCCTATTGGTCACAGCGTGATCTTATATAGCCTAAAACCTACTTGGATTAATGAGCTATCCAACGCAAAAAGATTTTTTCAAATCGGACCGGCAGTTCCTGAGATTAGAACATTCAAACAAGCAAACAAACTCTTCAGCTTTATATATTAGTATAGATACTAGCGGCCGCCAGCGACTTCGTTCGCGTGGAATTAGTTATGCTCAGCTCCTATTGGTCGCAGCGTGATATTATGTAGCCTAAAGCCTTCCTGGATTAATGGGCTATCCAACGCAACAAGAATTTTTCAATTCGGACCAGTAGTTCCCGAGATTAGCGCGAACAAACAAACAAACAAACATACAAAAAAAATTTCAGCTTTATATATTAGTATAGATAGATAATGCAGATGAAACCGTGAACAATAGCTAGTTCAAAATAAATATTATGATTTGTGACGAAATTAAAACAACACACATGAGTCACCTTCTTGTTCGTAGATTGCATCATTCAGAAATATATCTACAATGTATTTACATGAACATACATATGTACACGTACGTCGTACATACATTAAAATAGAAATAGAATATTATTTTCAAAAAACATGGCAGCTGTAGGTATTAACCGCTCTCTGAATATATGAATCGAAAAAGACGTTTTACCTTCAAAGACTACATAAAATAATATTTCGACATACTCGCCAAAATTATAAACAAAAATTAGTTTATGGAAAAGTAACTTTAATTCCTACACAATAACGTTCAGTTTACGCTACGACGACGTTCAAAAAGCCAGACACTCTAAAATCAACTTAATTACCTTTTAAATAATGTTGCTATTTATTTCGCTTGAAGTAAAGTCAATTTGAAACATAAATAAAATTTGAATACAGAGATACCCTTCGTTTTGTATCATGTAAATTCAGAAAATTACTTACAGTACCTAGATGATTATAATCGGTCTATTCTCTATCCATCTTACCTTGGAATCTATCAGTTGTTGTTATATTTTTATGTTTTCTTAAATTAATAATTTTATTCTTGAGTATTTTTTTACAGTATGTTAACTAACAGAGGGCGTTCCCGTTAACCCGAAGTAGTATAGCATACATACATGCTAAAAAAAATATTTCCATTCGAAAACAAAATGTTTTAAAACTTTTCCAATAAGAAAATATTCAATAAAAAATTTAAATTGACATGTAAAAGAAACACACTGTACACGCGAACATGAAAGACGGCAACGTCGCAATTTACTTATACATGACGACTACTATTTTGATTTAAAACAGGAGGTTTCAAATTTATTTCCAATTAGATTTTTTTTTTTCGGATTTTTTTATGCTTATTTTTCTATGTTGATATTTTTATTTTAATCTATTAATGATATATATTAACGAGTTTAAGGGAACGCCCTCTGTTATTTAACATACTGTATATGTATACTAATATATAAAGCTGAAGAGTTTGTTTATTTCTTTGTTTGTTTGAACGCGCTAATCTCAGGAACTACGGCTCCAATTTGAAAAATTCTTTTTGCGTTGCCCATTAATCCAGGAAGGCTGTTTAACATCACGCTGCGAGCAACAGGAGCGGAGCATAACTAACTCCACGCGAACGAAGTCGCTGGCGGCCGCTAGTATAAATATATATTTAGGTCTACACTAGACTACCCCAGCTCAGTCTTATTTTACCACCCTCTCTTATTTGTCTCCTTCTCACAATAAAATAGCTTCATTAATGTCGCCCCACATCGTTTTCTCAATGGAACTATTATAATGCCAGCTTTTATTCCATTATAATAATTCCTGAACATATATTCTGTCTGCCCATAACAAGAAGCTAGTGTTAGAAAGCACTTACATGCTCTTAGCCTAGTAATAAGAAACGTCCATTTCAGCTCTCCTTACTGCGATGACCTAACTTCCAAAACGTTATAGTCTAAGTACCAAAAGCTATTCACTTAAATACCAACCTTAAGATATAACCATAAAGTTGAAAGTGCTTTAGAAGGATAATGCCAGGACGTGAACCAATAAAACTGGAGAGGAAATACGTATCCATACTAGCTCATAAAGTTAGGAGCATGTAGTTAGGAACTGCTTTAAATATTGGATTTTCTTTGAGATAAGGTTGTGATTACATTTCCTGGGTCGTTTTATGTCGAACGTTATTATTAGACTAGCTGCCGCCAGCGACTTCGTTCGCGTGGAGTTAGTTATGCTCCGCTCCCATTGATCGCAGCGTGATGTTATATAGCCTAAAGCCTTCCTGAATTAATGGGCTATCCAACGTTAAAGATTTTTTTAAATCGGACCAGTAGTTCCCGAGATTAGCGCGAACAAACATACAAACAAACTCTTCAGCTTTATATATTTGTATAGATAATAAAATGAACGAGGAACATAATTCGTCCTGTGTGCCTACCATGAGTTTTAATTACGAGACTCGATGATACGCATCGACCGCGTTTGGCGCTCTCATTGATTGAGAGTAGGGATGTATCAAAGGTATGAAAATCAAAAAAATAATTAGTCCGTCTTATAGAAAATAATAAAAAATTAAGACCCGTATTTTCTTATTTTGTCAAAATTACCAAAAACTACTGAGATCATCATCATCTCAGCGTTAATCCCAGTCGCATCCGTAGCTTTTCAGCTTAGGAGTCTGGGGTCCGCTTTACCAGTCTAACTGCTGATTTTGGTTAAACTTCGATACTTTCCGTGAAGCGACTGCCGTCTGACCTCCACAGCCCGAAGGCGATATCTAAGCATTGCAGTTAGACCAATATTGATAGACTTTTGAGAGCTCCAACAACCCGTAATGACTGCCACTAGATGTTTGTATGGCAACCGGGACCAACGTCTTAACGTGTTTTCCGAGGCACGATTCCAGACCAAATATCCGTCGTGTTCCGGCATGATGTCTGGTGAAGCCGTACGGAGGACGGGTCTGAGCAGTTGTGTTGCGATGTGTGGCGGGTACGATGCGCCAAATGTTGTTGTCTCGGGAATTTGGTCGTGGAGAGTCTCCAGATCAATCTCCCTCTAGCGCAGCATCGTTTGGTCGTGTTGGTCTTGGGTTTAACATTGCATCACCTCGTTCAACTGCCGTCATCCTTCCTATTCCTAAGTTTTTTAAGTGAATAGGCTTAATAAACTAGTGCGCTTTACACTCAACGATTGCATCACTGCTTACCATCAGGCGGGATTGCAGTCAAGCACTAGTTTATAAATATTAAAAAAAAAAAAAAAAATATTCATATTCATGCATACAAATATTTGCACTGTGCGGGGATCGAACCCGCACCTCCTTGCGCAACGGCCGGCGCGTTCGCTACCGCTACGCGACAGAGGCTGTCGCAAGAACTACTGAGATAAAGCGTATTAAAGTTACGGAGTGGGGGCGAATTATGTACATCACGTCGTGCTATATTTTGTACCACGGTGTGACGTCATGCGACATTTCAATCAATATATCTTCCTAAGTATTTGAATGAAAAAAAAAAAATACTTGTTCAATATTTTTTTTTGGATACAACCCAGTTTTTACAGCCTTAAAGCGGGCCAATCGATGAGTAAAATGCAGTCAATATCGATGATCGAGTCTTCGTAATGAAAACTCACGGTAGCCACACTGTATGTTCCTAGCTTTATCGTTATGGAGTTGCTGACACGAGGGTTTTAATTACTCTGGGAGCAATTCTTATATACATAACATATTTATATAGATAAATAATATTCCTTACTGGTTGTTTATTGATGTTCAAATGGTTTCATGTTTAATGTAATCGAGGATGATATAATGAGTAACAAACATAGAGTAGTGGGGGCTTAATGGTATGGGCCGCGACTTATAAGTTGTAGATCGTGGGTTCGAACCCCGCCAGGAGCTTTACTTTCTATAAATTATTTCATCACCACTGCTCTCAAAACAGCGAAGGAAAACATCATGAGGAAACCGGCATGTTTTAGAAGCAAAACTTCGAAAGCATGTGCCATGTACCAACCCGCACTGGGCCCGCGTGGTAGATTATGGCCCACTGCCTCTAACCGAGAGGAGGCCTGTGTCCCAGGAGCGGGAACATTATAGGTTGATGATAATGATTGATTTTCTCGGTGGTAGGCAACAACATCAGCCGCCGGCATAAGTTACCACCCACCAGACGAAGTCTTGCCGCCAAGCGATTCGTCGTGTTCCGGCATGATGTCTGGTGAAGCCGTACGAAGGACGGGTCTGAGCAGTTGTGTTGCGATGTGTACCGGGTACGATGTGCCTAATGTTGTTGTGTCGGGAGTTTGGTCGTGGAGGGTCTCCAGATCATCCTCTGCGCAGCATCGTTGGTCATGTTGTTGGGTTAAACATTGCATCACCTCGCTCAACTGCCGTCTTCCTTCCTATTCACTCAGTTTTTTTGAGTGAATAGGCTTAATAAGCTAATGCGCTTTACCATCAACGATTGCATCACTGCTTACCATCAGGCGGGATTGCAGGCAAGCACTAGTTTATAACTAATAAAAAAAAATGGTGTTGATGATGTTACAAACATAGACAAGCTAGCGTACAAATACGCATTTCAATATGTGAAATCAAAACATATTTATGTATTGTTGGCAACTGGCTGGTGGTGCGAATATACATTATGTATGTTAAATAACAGAGGGCCTTCCCTTAAACTCGCTAATATATATCATTAATAGATTAAAATAAAAATATCAGCATAGAAAAATAAGCATAAAAATCCGAATAAAAAAAAAAATCTAATTGGAAATAAATTTGAAACCTCCTGTTTTAAATCAAAATAGTAGTCGTCATGTGTAAATAAATTGCGACGTTGCCGTCTTTCATGTTCGCGTGTACAGTGTGTTTCTTTTACATGTCAATTTTAAATTTTTATTGAATATTTTCTTATTGGAAAAAAATTTTAAACATTTTGTTTTCGAATGGAAATATTTTTTTTAGCATGTATGTATGCTATACTATTTCGGGTTAACGGGAACGCCCTCTGTTAGTTAACATACTGTATACTTTTTGAAAAGAGACTGTTCAATGCTACTACCTATGTACAGATTCAGCATTCGGCCGTAGGGACTGTATAGGGCTTATAGGTCTTAATTTAGGTTCTGATAATTTGCCTTAAAGGCGCAAAGTACCACCAGAGACTTTTAGAAATATATTTTAAGCTTTAACTGAAGTAGTCACTGTTCTGTTTTGTCTTGGTTAGTTTGAATTTGTTTGTTTTTAGTTAAAATTATTAATTATACATATTTTAATTCTGCGTATTTTCATAATTATTTTACATCCACTCAGTCCCATTGCTATTATATTATATATAGGTACTCGTAATATGTCCCAAACAGCTAGAATACTCATGTATTGTTTTGACACATTTGTGAGACGGGCTTAAAACAAGAAAGCCATTTGCAGACTCAAACTTTGTTAGCCTGTATTGATGCCGATAACCTTCTTCAAAAACTATACTAAATTTAATTCTGTGCTTATGTTTCTTTCTATTATTTTAACAACAGTGTGGCTACCATGAGTTTACATTACAAGCGTCGATCGTCGATATCGAGCGTGTTTGACTCGTCGATTGGCCCGCTTCAAGGTTGTAAGAACTTTATACCAATGAGAGCGCCAAACGCGCTCGATATCGACGATCGAGTCTCGTAATAAAAAACTCATAGGTATCATGGTAGCCACACAGAACTCAAGATAAATATGAGTTTACTCCCGTTTTGTCCAGAAAGGCGTACATAATCAGCCTATAATGTTCCCACTATTGGGACACAGGCCTTCTTTCGGTAAGAGGGAGTGGGCCGTAAACCGTCGGCCCAGTGCGGGTTGGTAGTTGGCACATGTCTTTGAAGTTTTTGGCTCTAGGATATGCCGGTTTCCTCACGTGGTTTTCCTTTTTTTTAATCATTATAAACTATTGCTTGACTGCAATCCTGCCTGATGGTAAGCTGTAATGCAATCGTTGATGGTAAAGCGCGCTACTTAATTAAGCCTATTCACTTAAAAAACTTAGTGAATAGGAAGGAAGACGGCAGTTGAGCGATGTTAAATCCAACAGCACGACCAACGATGTTGCGCCAGAAGGAGACTGATCTGGAGACCCTCCACGACCAAACTCCCGACACAATAACATTTGGTGAAACGTACCCGGCATACATCGCAACACAATCGCTCAGACCCGTCCTCCGTACGCTCAGACCCGTCCTCAGAACCTCAGTAGTATCCTATCCTTCGCCCTTTTGAGAGCAGTGGTGATGAAATAACTTACAAAAAGTAAAGCGCCGATGGGGTTCGAACCTACGAACTACAACTTGGAAGTCGCGGCCGCTACCACTAGCCCGCTGCAAAAATCATAAAAATAGTTAAATTTTAAAAAAATATAATAATGTCATGTTCAAAATCCCTAAAATACATCGTTTAATAAGTCGGCAAGCCATATTAAAAAGAAGATAAAAAACATTCTTACCAACTTCTAATTTTCGCCTGGAAGCAACAGAAACTTTTCCGAATTCAAGGTCTGGGTTGCCATTAGAATATTTCACAAAATAAAAAGAAAATCACAACTGACAAAAACAAATACACATTTATAAATCTTAATTAAAAATAACCAAAACATTGTATTATTTAGCTTTTGGAATGATTCGGGTGAATAAACATTAGCTTGTGGTATATAAAAAGATAGCGTTTCGTTACGTGTAACCCAGTTGGCAGAGGTTGGCTGTCACAATTTATATAAACGTAATATATTATTTCCCACGCTAGATCTTGGTAAACGGATCCGTCACTGGTAAAAGGATTCAATTTTGTGGTCATTTTAAATTTGTACGAGTTTATTTTAAACATTATAAATTCATTAACTCACGATGTACACATTTAACGAATCGGATATTTATCCGAACAGAACTAATGCTTTTTACTCTTTCACGCCAAACCTCCTGTTCGGATTTGGATGAAAATTGGCACACATGTGGTTTATGCCCAGGAACAATATTGTTACGAATGGACCTTATGTCGATGGCATAAGGTTCAATATCGCGTGACATGCAGTGTGTCACTTTTAAGTCCTATTCCTCCAGATCTAGACATTTTCTAGGTACAATAATAAAACGCATTACTAGACTTAGGACGGCCTATCGAATGGTACAGGTCTCAACAGTTTTGTCAACAAAGTGTCGACATCGAAATTTCTAGAAACCCGTTTCCGGGAATTACCGTAGGTACTTCCGAGTGACCTCGAAGTTATGTGCTATTATTATTACGTCTAGAGGAATCTGGAATGTTCGATCAGCTGGACTATATATAGCACCGTGACGCCGGCACAGAGTCAGTCTACACTCGACTAGCGATACGAAAACAGCGACAGTTAAGAAGCGATCTTAAAGAAGATCTACTGCGACAATTGTAACGAGAACTTCTAGTACTACGTGAGGTAACATCTGTAGTGTTATTGTGTGCTTACAACACGGACTTCGTGGATCTAAGGGAAGACTTCGGTGCGACATCAGCTACATTCTACTTGTCATAGTCTACACTCGACTAGCGATACGAAAACAGCGACAGTTAAGAAGCGATCTTAAAGAAGATCTACTGCGACAATTGTAACGAGAACTTCTAGTACTACGTGAGGTAACATCTGTAGTGTTATTGTGTGCTTACAACACGGACTTCGTGGACCTAAGGGAAGACTTCGGTGCGACATCAGCTACATTCTACTTGTCATAGTCTACACTCGACTAGCGATACGAAAACAGCGACAGTTAAGAAGCGATCTTAAAGAAGATCTACTGCGACAATTGTAACGAGAACTTCTAGTACTACGTGACGTAACATCTGTAGTGTTATTGTGTGCTTACAACACGGACTTCGTGGACCTAAGGGAAGACTTCGGTGCGACATCAGCTACATTCTACTTGTCATTGTCTACAATCGACTGTACCTTCGTTGCCAATAAACTTCGTAACCCTTAACCGGCATTTTAGTACCCCTAGCCCGTAACAATATATACGATAGGAGTTTTTATCCGGATATTCCCACGGTCATGCGACTTATGGGGTCAAAATCTTGGGGCTAGTATTAATACTACTCTAATTATTTGTTACTAGCGGGCGCCAGCGACTTCGTTCGCGTGGAGGTGGTTATGCTCGGCTCCTATTGTCGCAGCGTGATGTTATATAGCCTAAAGCCTTCGTGGGTTAATGGGCTATCAAACGCAAAAATAATTTTTCAAATCGGACCAGTAGTTCCTGAGATTAGAGCATTCAAACAAGCAAACAAACTCTTCAGCTTTATATATTAGTATAGATTAACCAAAAATTAGACCACTAAATATATAAATAACCTAAAATAATTTTGAAAAACAAAACATGTAGGTATTATCTTTAACCGCCAATAGACAATCCAATTTCGATCTAAGTATAGCAACAAGGAAATCAAGCTGTCCTTCAGACTCTAAATTAAGATCTCAATTAGTGACAAACCCTCCCAATCACATTAAATATCGCTATTTAATCTGAGGATCAGCAGAGAACATGAAAGTCGTTGGACAGATGCCAGGCTTCAGAACACTGAACTTGGCTACAGCACTTCTGTTTCTATAAAATAATTACAAATAGTACGTGAAGGAATTCGATGGTCAACTCGTGACTATGTTAGTATTTTCGGAGATGTGACTGTTAGCTATAATTAGCTGGGTGCTTTTTACTTTAGTTATTTTTCTTAGTAAGAAAGATAAGTCAGATCTGCCGTTAAAAATATAACCCCGTCTTGTTTGCTAAAGGCTTACTACAAACAGGGACGCGACTGAAATTGTTCTTCTGCGAGATTCTCAGTAAGGGCAGCCAACGAACATACAATAGTTATTTATGCCACTGTCAAGCAATGATAGCTATCGTAAGATGAGTGATAGTTTGTGTCACGAAGCGGAGCTGAGTGGCACAATAGATCGCGAGTTTGTGCCACGAAGCAAAGCTGAGTGGCACAATAGATCAGCACGAGTATCATAATAGCTGTTTGCGACAGTGGCACACAAAACTTTTTCTACGACCTTAAAATAAATGCAGATAAAAATTAACAATGGCGGCGAAAATGGCGCGGCGCGCTCAGTCTTGTTATCATCCTACAAATGAAAGGCAAAGGCAACTCATCCATGCAGCCTAATAACATGCGATGTTTAGTCGTGACGCAAATACGTGCACTTTTTGGCATAATCATATGTTGATTTCTTGATACCATAGCCCTAAAAAATAGTTTCATTGTAGTACGGTTTACCCGTGTGGAAATGGTCATTGTAACACGACTTGGCAGGAATGAGTACTATTGAGATATGACTTATGGTTATGTATTAAGCAAATTACCAAATGGTCGTAGAAAAGTAATGTTTTGGTTTATATTCCCTCGTTATACAGACTGTAAAATAGACCCAAGTTACTTATATTGAAACTGAAATACGGAGAGAAACCGCTAGCAAGCACATCCATATAATGAAGAGGTTGGACGATGTTAATGTTGGCCTCCACCAGATGTTCACTTAGCGCTATATATAGACTTGCCAATAAGCTCACCGGCCGGTGGCGATTTTGATTTCGGTTACTTGATTGTTGTTCAAACAGGGTTACCTACTTAGAGAGAGCAAAAATATACTGCCTGGTGATTGGAAAAAATTTGCGGTTCGTTCGTTCTCCATTCCTTAATGCAGATTGGATGCTCCGCCAGGCAATGAGGTTAAAAGGAAAAATGCGGGAATATTTGAATATGATTGCTTATTGCCAAATAACTATAGTATAAGTAACTAGCGGCCGCCAGCGACTTCGTTCGCGGGGAGTTACTTATGCTCCGCTCCTATTTGCCGCAGCGACGATGTTATCTCGCCTTAAGGTCGTACCCTCACCAAATGACCTCGAGCATTTGCTCCCTCTTCACCGCGCCCCACCTCTACAATACTTCGTAAAATTTTACTAGCGCCGTCTGGCGGACGAAGTACTTACAAATACAAGTTAGAAACATAGACCACAGAAGTAACAGACATGGCACTTTTATTTATGTTTATTGGTGCACCCAAATACTTTTGGTTATTATGAACTCAAACAAATGTTGACGACGACAAATGTAGCGCGTTCAAACAAACAAACTCTTCAGCTTTATGTATTAGTATAGATATTCATCTTCTGTCCTTTTCTTAACGAAGTAGGGAATAAAATACGCACTGAATTTAAATTTAGTTTACAACTATCCACTACAACCGAATTCTTGCAACGCACTAAAATCTATTCAAAAGCACGGACTCGCTCCAAACACGATAGCAAAATCAAAACGCCTAAAAGTCAGACGGTACTTCCAAGAGCACGTCTCTCATTTTATGATAAACACACATCATATTCAATAAGCTTCGGGCTATATACAACCCACTACGACTGCAACGCATCATCAGACCCACGTCAATGTCTAGACGGTTAACTAATCCCTCAGAATAACCTCAGACTTGTGTTCAAACGCTTTTACATTGTAAAGATATACCTACTCAGTAGTGAATAAAGTTAGTAAATTCCTTGTCCCTTGATATAGGTAACTATATCATTTACAATGAAAAAACCTTTTTTATTTATTTATTTTATTATTTATGTACACCCAATAAGGATTTTCCGATATATAAGGATTTTCACATAAGGATTTTCCATTTTACCTTTGGACAAATGAAATAGCAGATTGTTAACCTATGGTCGAAAAAATCAATTCCTGAGCTATTTCGACGGCTATAGTCCGAGTTGGAATTGATTCTTTTACCCGTGTTTACTTTTCATTTCAAATATGAGGAAGTTAAACTAATTGTTTAATTAAAACATAACAGATTAGTATCCCGCCAATTTAAATCGACTTTTAAAATTTTAACTATGGAACTCACGGCGTAATTGCTTATTCCGCTAAAAGAAGTTTGCGCTAAATTCACGCTGGCTGTTTAGAAACTCATATGGACGCAGCATTTTTTTTTTTAGAATAAACCCTTCACCGATAACAGCGGTTCTATTTTTAAAGTTCATTCCGGCCCTTAGGTGGGAAGTAATTTGTATGAATTGTTCCCTCTCTAAGAAAGGAAGCAGCAATTTCCACCTAATAATCAGATCAAAACAACACTACTTACCGAGTACTAGAAATGAAAACGATTAAACAGAACACGTGTGCCCATTATAGGCAATCGTAACTTGCATTTACAACGCTAACCATATTTCCCTCAACGCTAACCCTATTTCCCTAACTAATTCCTGTATGTGCGGCACAGGAATTAAACTGTCAAAACAAGGAAATGTCTGAATTGATGGACATTCCCTATTTCTCAACGACGCATATCAATAATTCCTAATGCGCACGAATAAACTCGGTAAACTTTCCTAAACGCTGTTTCCGACGTTTATGCGCACTTTATCTTAGTAATGGTATTCGCGCGTTTAATAATATAAGTAAATATATTCATTTTTAATAGCTCTGTGCGAGTTTTGAGGACAGATGTCGAAAATAAATATTGAAATATGAAAAATATTTAACGTGTGTGTTGATAATGTCATGGAATTTAGGTAAACCGAATCGCATTTTTTTTAAATTTCCTTTTTTATTTTCAGGTAAGCGTCTTACAAATGGAAATGGAGATACAACATAAACCCAGCAGTAAATGGTGAAGTTACTATACAATTTAATGGTATTTGAACCTCATACAAATTATGTATACCTACCTACGTTACATACAACTAGAAGTACTCCTGAAATAAATTTAGTTAAAAGTCAAAAAAGAAATCCACCCGGAGCAGTTTTAGAACCTTATTGCTTTATAACAAAAAATATTATTCAAGTTCCATTAGCCATCAGTGCATTATAATAAAAAAAAATCAAATGTAGAACATGACGTAAATAGTAAGGTACAGATTTGTGTCTATGATTTCCAATTTGATTCCATACGTATACGCCAAATATATTTTACCCTTTCGACCATTTTCACTTGACTCATTGTTATGATTAAATCTGATTACTTCGGAAAATAGATTTCTTTCGTAGTAATTAGTGTGTTAAATCTTCTGTGGTGAAAAACGGATGGTCTGCTAAATATCTGGACGTCAGTGTACCCTTGAGAAAATTAGGCGAAAACTCTATGCGTGGGACTTTATTTACAATTTCTTTTTAAATGTAGGTCAGATTCGATTTTAAATTAAGAACAGTTAAGAACTAGCATGTGCTGGCTTTTGTTGCCTCCAAATAATAACGGCTTACTTATATATTTTTTCTAATAACATAGTTGAGATAAAGCTGATGCTGATATTTTATATTACCCAAAAAAAAATCGGTTAGAAATCATGAAATGACTTCTACCGTTCTGGACAGAGCAGGCAGGGCGTGTCAAATTTTTATTGACTAGAACCTATCTGTGTTCCTTCATTTGCCCGAACTAGGGGCCGCGGTTTCTTGTTCCTAGGTACAACCCGCGGCCCAGGCAGAATACTGGCTACTTCGTAAATGCAAACCGTTTTCTGTGCTTCATTCGGTTATTCGTAGGTACAACTCGCGGCCCAAGCAGAGTACTGGCTACTTCGTAAAGTCAAACCGTTTTCTGTGCTTCATTCGGTTATTCATAGGTACAACCCTCAGCCCAAGCAGAGTACTGGCTACTTCGTAAATTCAAACGGTTTACTGTGCTTCATTCGGTTATTCGTAGGTACAACCCGCGGGCCAAGCAGTGTACTGGCTACTTCGTAAATTCAAACCGTTCTGTGCTACCTCCGGAACCTTGGTTTAAAAAAACATATGCCAGTTTTAACATTAGAAAAATGATGCACGTTATCGATACACAGCCCCGTTGACGAACGTCAGACGACTCCTCAAAAACAAAAAGGGCGCGCGTCAAATATTTTAAAAGGAAGCTTCGATTCGGCCTCGACCGGATAAAAAGGTTCTCAGCATACAGTTGAAATTAGATTGTGATTAGGTGTATAATTTTTATCCTACGCAATAAGTTAAATATTTATTGAAACGCACGTGCCAATAAATTGCGTTGAAAAATTGCAATAATGTATGTAGTAGCAAAAAGTAGTCTCGACCGCAGAACACCTTCATATAAGTCAGTCGTTCAATCAAGTTTTAAACTCGTAGGTGATACTAATAAATTGGACCACGTAGCCACAGAAGGATAAAATCACAAAAAATCTTATTGACTTGGACTAAGATTGTCATACTTAAAAATACAGGAACTTGCGACTGTATAGGTAATATGCGTCCTCCGGGATGTTACTGTTTTTTTTTTATCATGACATAGGCCTCCGCCAAGAATCTCCACGACGACCGACCCTGAGTCTCCTGCATCCAGCAATTTCCCGCGACCTTCACTAGGTCGTCGGTCCACCTTGTCGGGAGCCTACCCACGCTGTGTCTTTTTTTTTAATAGTTAATTAAAACTGAACAACACATTACATCAATTAACATGGAGACAACAATATAACTTAAAAAATAACATGAACTAGTGGACACCCTCGTATATTTTCATTCACGGAACACCAAACATACTCGCATAATCTTATTCCATTTATCCGCAAACAAGTCACATTCAGGTTTAGCCGTCAGAAGGGCATTCAGCACCTTTACAGCCGTAAAGGTAATGAATGCCCTTCTAATCCGTAATGCCGTCGAATCCCCGGTCAGCCACCGGGGTTTCGACTCTGGCTACAGTTTTTGCTAGGAGTTGCGCAAACAGATTCGGCGGCGCTTCTGACAGTGACCGATGTATTAGTCAGGCACAAATGTCAAATAGTCGTCAGAAACGACAATAGCGCCTCTCTTGTTCACAAATTAAACAAATTTTAAGTTAAGTGCATCTTTTCCTTCCGTTGGTTATAACAGAAACCTTCGTTGGTTATAACAGAAACCTTCGTTGGTTATAACAGAAACCTTCGTTGGTTATAACAGAAACCTTCGTTGGTTATAACAGAAACCTTCGTTGGTTATAACAGAAACCTTCGTTGGTTATAACAGAAACCTTCGTTGGTTATAACAGAAACCTTCGTTGGTTATAACAGAAACCTTCGTTGGTTATAACAGAAACCTTCGTTGGTTACAACAGAAACCTTCGTTGGTTATAACAGAAACCTTCGTTGGTTATAACAGAAACCTTCGTTGGTTATAACAGAAACCTTCGTTGGTTATAACAGAAACCTTCGTTGGTTATAACAGAAACCTTCGTTGGTTATAACAGAAACCTTCGTTGGTTATAACAGAAACCTTCGTTGGTTATAACAGAAACCGTCGTTGGTTACAACAGAAACCTTCGTTGGTTATAACAGAAACCTTCGTTGGTTATAACAGAAACCTTCGTTGGTTATAACAGAAACCTTCGTTGGTTGTAACAGAAACCCCAGGGTTACCCCTGGCGCACAGGCCAGTAAAAAAACACGGGTGGGTTATAGTCAGTAAAAGTCTGACACGCCCTTCCGCTTCGCCCAGAGCTGGAGACGCCATTTGATGATCTCCCACCCAGAACAAAACATCGAGTTCCTCATCATCATCAACCTTTTCATCGTCCCACTGCTGGGCACAGGTCTCCTCTCATACAGAGAAGGATTGAGCGTAATCACCACGCTTGCTCAATGCGGGTTGGCGATTTCAGACTTGCAAATATTATTTTTTCTTCTTCATATCTTCCTTCTGTTTCTTAGTATAACACTAGCCATTATAGATTCGATTTAATACATAAAATATAGATTTAAAATAAATATCAAATAATCACAATCGATCGATTTACAAGGCTTGCCTCGATTAAATTTTAGTGCCGTGTTAAAAAATTCATGACTAGTCGGCTAACGTAAGACATATTGTGCCCTGTGGGCGATTGTTGACATCATTATTGTGTGCTATATGGTTATTTGGTGAACTGCGAACATTGCTTATAGTTGGAAGATAAATTACGAGAGGAAAAATGTAATGAAGAAGTCGAGAAATCATTATGATTTTTTTCTGCGATTATTTCAACATTATTAGTATCGATCTCGTATTTAGCTGATGTCCGCTTATTATTTGTTAATAGAAACATTTTTGTGATGTTGGTCTGGTGCAAGTTCGGCACAGACACACAGATGTTTATCAAAATGAAAAGTCATATAATCAAATTAGGCTGAGAATCAGAACTTTTTGAACGTCAATTTTACAGAAGTCCCCCAAAACGCCCGCCAAGAAGGCGTTTAATCATAACATGCTGAAATTTTTAAACCTCTCACGTCTACACACAGATTTTAAGATTACTAGCAAATATATAAATATAAGTAACAAAAGGTAAATAGATTATACACGATCCGAAAATGACGCGTCAAAACCTGGCTAATCGTCCTAGTTGCATATCTTGTCTCTTCCGCTTGACACATAAAATGACACATGACATATGCACACATGTTGTATGCACATATGTTTGACATTATGCCATTTTTTAAGAATCGAATGTTAGGTTGTAATTTTTTTCTTCCTTTTTCTTTGGCTTGGCACGGTTTGTCCATTTAGCCAATGTAACGTAATTCACGTCGAAAAAGAAAGCCGCGTGAACCGCCTTTCGAGGGAGATTTGAGACAAAGTCATGATGTGGCCACATATGCTGCGATATTTCACTGTTCTTTATTGAATGCATTTTTGCTACACAAATCACGCACTTTTATTTAGTAAACGACACTATAAATAATTTTAAAAGTCCAATGATAAATGAGCATGACACTCAGCTTGACTTTCCCGCCAAAACCTCCAGGTTATAAGTTGATATTTATTAACCTATCTACATCTTTATACTTATAATATCATATCATTGTTTGCTAGTAACTGTTAAAATCTACGTTGAAATTAGATTTACTTCTTCTACTTCGAAAATACTCTATTTCTGAAGCTGTTTCCAAAATATCGTTTGACTTTAAGTTAATACTAGCAAATTTCCGTTTTTTGTCCTCAAATCCTCGGTGAAATCCAGCAAGACGACAAAGATGGCTGCTAAACATTACTCTCTCCGGGTGAAATATACGTTGTAATCCGTCTGAGAGCCTCTCAATTTTAGCTTTTGTAATGCGAAAGTGGGGTTTTTGACCTTTATCTTTTTTATTTTATTTATTTAGCTCAGGGAACAAAGGTCCATAATAAAATACAATAATAATATATTATAACATACAATACAAACAAATATAAAATACTATACATATTAAACCGGGAAATAACGCCTTTCGACCAAAATTCTGGAGAGATGAATTTTTCAAGATCCTCATCTGGCACTTCCACCCTTGGCTTTTTTAGCCTACATAGTCTCCTACTACTGGACAAAGACCTCCCTTTTTTCTTTCCAAACTTCCCATGCCTTATGTGCGACCTGTGGCCATGTTAGCCCTGCAAATTTACCTCCTTTTCGCTTATCGTTACTTCCGACTTATTTTTGCTCAATTCCTATACAATATGTAAAGAAAACCCTGTCCGATCCGTGAAGGTATTGTTAGGTATCGATAACTGATTCTACTAATGGGCACAAAGCCGGGCTAAACTTAAAAAAAGTCCCACTAAAAAAATAAATATTATTTCGCAAAAAGAGGTAACTTAATACTTAATGACATAATATAAATAAACTTGATGACAAGAGGGGCAATGGACAAGCTCAAGAAAATATGGAGGAATCGCGACATAACTAAAGCCACTAAGATCAGGCTCGTCCGAGCACTAATATTCCCCATATTTCTCTACGCAGCTGAAACGTTACGGGAATTGGAAAAGAAAAAGATAGACGCTCTAGAAGTGTGGTGTTGGAGAAGAATGCTTGGGGTATCATGGACCGAGTTTAGAACAAATGTTTCTATACTCCAAGAACTCGGCATCAAATAGCGTCTTTCAGAAATAGTACAGTCCCGTATACTCGGATTTTTCGGTCACATATCAAGGCGTAATAGTGACTCTATAGAACGTTTGGTCGTCCAGGGCAGAGTGGAGGGGAACAGACCTCTTGGAAGGTCACCGACGAGGTGGACCGACCAAATCAAGGCGGCAGTGGGGGGACCTGTTAATAAATGCTCCAGACTGTCGTCCAACAGGGATAGATGGAGAGAGATCGTACGGCGTGTAACATCGGCGTCTCGGATTCAATCATAGTGACCACGACCGTTCTGTCAAGAGCGAAACGAAGAAGAAGAATACATGTGCGGTAAGCAACCCTTGCGCGTGCGGTGGGGGGCAGGGCACGCGGCACCTGTGACGTGCTCGCATCGCTATTCGCTCATAATAATACCGGTGTTGTCACTTTTTTTAAAATTACCAAATTTCGGGGAAATTGGAATTAATTCCCGGGAAAAAAAGATTATTTCAAAATTCATTAGTATTGTTACTATGATGATTATGTAAAATTTTATATTATATTTGGTCAAGTGTTTACCTAACCTTTATTATCCTTATGGGTCGGACAGGGTTTTCTTTACATATTGTATATCATAACGTAATTTTAGATAAGTATTAGTATAATAACCAGTAAAATTCGCTTACAAAAGTGTTTTTCAAAAACTGGTCCAGAGACAATAAACTCTTCAACGACATCAAATTAGTATAAAACATAAATACTAGGCTGAACTAATAAAAAGAGTGAGCGTGAAATAAAACGTGCACTTGAAGGTGATTAACCAACTACGAATAGTAATAAAAGCTAGACAGTCTCATAATGCGGTAAAGCTGTAAACTCCTAATCATAAACATCAATTACATTTGCAGAAAGATCATAAAAACATAGGACTTACAGAGAGGATAGATACTTAAATCGAACCTATAAAAAAGCTATAAAACTTTTTGGAATGCTAAAAGAATTAGAATAAAATACACGCAGGTTTTTTTTCTAATTCTTTTGCATGGAGACGTTCCTTCAATAAAAAAAAAACATTCTAAATTCAAAGCGGCAAGCGATAAACATTTCTAAGGATACATAAACTCATCCACGGTCTCTGCACTTCTTTTGTTAGTATTTCACTTCTTGAACAGTTTCCACGTGCAATATTACTAAGAAAAGCTTAATAAAACATTGTAAGTACTAACCTCGAAACACGTTAACTCGCGTTGTTTTATAACACAAATATCTTCAAAGCCTAGGTTACCCGAACCACGGGTTTAGACGTTTTAAATTGCTTACAAGCAAGTTCATTAGAAAGTGCAATCAAGTGAGTAGTATAAAAGGGGTCTACAGTTTCAATATTTTTTTTATTAGGTATTAAAGTAAAATAACCATTTGTATAGTTATTGGGTTAACTGTCTAAATACATACTTGTCAAATATACTATATGTACAAAATACATGTGAAAAAAAGCAAAAGTTATTTTTTTTAGAAAGACTCTTACGCAGTAAGCACTAACAGTGCCCGTTTTTATAATTAGTAGATACTTCACAAACTATTGCATTTTTTGTTTTATTTTGGAGTTCTATTCTAATCTGTGGGTATCGAATAATCGACCCACTTCGTACGACCGAAGTTTTTTAATCGCCTAAAGTGCAGCAATTTTACTATACTGAAACGCTTAAACGTTGACTAAATAATGGCTCACTGCTTCCATATTTGTTGTGGCCGAAACCTTGCACTCTACCAAATTGAAACGTGCAAACTAGCCTTTACACGATGCATCGCCTGGCAACAAGCTCGAGTGGCCAATAAAAGAAGAAACAGCAATAATTTAGAGCTAACCATATGGTATTCTTATTTTAAATGTGCTTTAGAACACAAAGGAAGGAATTAGAGTAGCGAGCTAATCCTTGACCTTTTTGGATGCGTTCCAATGATGATTAAGTCTAGATTCTTTAGATTGGCGGTTTAGACTATGTTTTTTTCATTTGAACTTGAGCTGTTTGTGGTGACATTATTTTGTCGTCAAACTGTCTATTTTGCATTCCAAACTGTATCACGATACATTTTTTAAACGTTATAAACTAGTGCTTGATTGGGATCTCGTGTGATGTGAAGCAATCGTATTTAGTTGCATAATAAGTGTTATTTAAATAACGGTCAACAACTTCTCGTATATAGGAACATAATCGAAAATGTGTGGTAATATGGCAAACTATTATTAAACGTTATAATATATCGACATTTATTTGTCTCCAATAACTTGACCCTTTGTACTACGTTCGTCGTTTTTTCACATATTTCAAATACCGAACCTCCCTTCTAAACATTGCCAGTGCCAATGCCTACATGAAGCGTAGAAAAAAATAAGTTGCAATATTTATGGTATTACTCTAACGATCAAGATAGCTTCCACAATATTGTCGATGAGGAATCCAAATAAGAGCAAAACAAACTGACAATTACAAAACAATACTGTAACTTAAATGATTAAAGATTTAGTAAAATTTTTTTTTTTTTTTTTTTTTTTATAAATTATAAACCAGCGCTTGACCGCAATCCTGCCTGATGGTAAGCAGTGACGCAATCGTTGATGGTAAAGCGCACTAGTTTATCTTAATAAACTAGCCTTAGCCTTAATTAGCCTATTCACTCTAGCCTTGAAGACACTCAAATTGTAGTCCGACGGAAACACTGCCGCGGGCAAATTGTTCCAGTCCCTCGATGTACGCGGTATAAAGGAGGAGGCGAAGCGCTTCGTCCGGATCGTAATGGTGTTAACAACGTAAGGGTGGAAACCAGCCGTACGACGGGTCGTCCGCTGGTGGAACGGAGATGGGGGAATTAAATCATGCAATTCCCTCGCACACTCCCCGAAATGCATCCTATAGAACACCGAAAGGCTGGCTACTCTACGCCTGTGCTCTAGGCTTTGGAGACCAACTCGAGTTAGATCAGGGTCACCAATCAGCCTCTTTGCACGTCTCTCCACTGAATCCAAAGTGGCCAGGTGACATTTGGCAGCACCAGCCCAAATGTGGCTGCAGTACTCCACACACGAACGGACCTGTGCTTTGTATAACATTAGAAGCTGCCCAGGTGTGAAGTACTGCCGGACCTTTGCGATAACGCCAAGTTTCCTGGCAGCCACCCTGGCCTTGGACTCAATGAACCGCCCAAAGTAAATTATCGTGACTTAGTCATTAGGTACATAGTTTATTATCCTTTCAGTATTTATTGCAATAACATTACAATTTACGATCATGTTCTTGTGTAAGTATACTGTTTATAATACCTGACCATCAAATCAATGAGAAACATAATAAAAACCTATAAGTATACACTATACCTACATTGATTGACTTGGAATCAAGTGTCCTTAAAGAAATAAATTAAAACAATTACAGTATCTACCGTAAGCAAGAAACACATTCGAACGAATTAAAAACTAACATAAAATTAAAGTACAGGCCAATGTGTCCCACTCCCTACCTCACGATCGTGGTACTAGCCCCGCACGATGATATTGCGATTGGCGGCCATCTTGGTGACGTAGTCGAACTCGCACCGTCGGTACCGTTCGCAAGTTCAGTCCGCGCTTACCCACTTACGCACATCGAATATTTTTGTTAGCTTTTTGTTTTTGTTATCCTGTTTTATTGTTGTTCTTGAGTTTTGTTGTATAGTTTTGTTAGCTGTTACTCGTTAAAATGAGTAAGAAATTAATTAATAGTCGTGCTCGTGAAATTATAATTAAAGTGGACAATTATTTTGTTAAAGAGAAAGAGGACTGTAAGTTAGTTCTTGAAAGTATAAACCGTGCTTTAAAAAGTGCTTCCGACATTTTAATACCGAAGCAACTGCTTATAGTTATTAAAAATATTTTGCAAAATTCTATCAAAGTCAGTAAAGTAAGTAAGTAAAGTAAGTGTGTGGCATGTGCCACAGGCGTTGCAAAAAATACTGTGACGAAATTGATACGAGAGCATGAGTCAGCAATAGCCAGTGGCAGCAAAATGAGAACTCCTACTAAAGGAAAAAGACAAAAGAAGAAATATTTCGACGGGTTTTCCTTAACAGCTTTAAGAAATATTATAGATTCAATGTATACGGTGAGGAGAGAAATACCCACAATGCGCAAAATCTTGCCGGCTTCAAAAGTAGACCTTAATTATACTGGTAGTGAAACTACATTAAGAAAAATAATTAAATGTGATTTAGGCTACCAATTTAAACGATGCTACCAAAAAAGACTGGCCCCAATTTAAAGACCCCAAATTCAAGCGTGGAGGGCTAAATATTTACGACGAATGAAAGAAAATTACTCGCTTGGTGAAAAATAAAAGACAAAAGACCCGTTATTTATCTCGACGAAACGTGGATACACGCACACTACACGGTAGAAAAATGTTGGCAAACAGCAACCGATGGTGTGAGATGGAACGACAGCCCCGGCCGCCGATGGATAAAGAAGTTAAAGCGGTTTTGTTGACAATGCCCTTTTAATGTTTAAAGCAGATACAAAAACGGGGGATTACTATGATCAAATGAATGCTGAGAATTTCACCAAGTGGCTTACAGAAAAATTAGTACCCAACATACCACGCAACTCTAAAATTGTGATGGACAACGCCCCTTATCACAGTAGGGATGAGAATAGGCCACCAAGTATGAACAATAAAAAACAGTTGATTGTTGAGTTGGCTACAAGCTCACAACATCGACTTTCCCAACGACAGTACAAAACCTGAACTGTATTTATTAATTAAACGGCACAGACCGCCGAAAAAATTATAAAATTGACAATTTATTAGCTGGCAATGGCCATGAAGTCGTTAGATTACCACCTTACAACTGCGACCTCAACCCCATTGAGTACATCTGGAACCTGGTAAATACGAGGGTGTCAGAAAAGAATGTGTAGCAGTTGGAAAGTCGCATTGAAGCTCTGACGTTAGAGGCGTCGGAGTCAATAACTCCAGATGACTGGCGAAAGGAAGTCAATCATGTTAAACGGCTTGAAGAGGAATATTGGAATAAAGATCGAATAACTGACGAGTTATTTGTCATAAATACGGCGACGAAAGTGAATCGGAAACGACAGAGACAGAAAGCAGTTCTGATTCGGAAGACTATATGTATACATTTTTTTTACATATTATCCTGGTTTTATTTATAAGCTGATAGATGTAGGTAGTAATTAAAACATGACTACTACACAGTGGACTCTGGTTCAATTCCCGCTCGCAAATTAACAGAAATGTAGTTAGAAAAAAATAGTATACATGTAAGAAAGATATACGAATAAGTATATTTTTCTTACGTCTACAAAAATTATTTCCTTGAAATATTTTAATAATGAAAGTTTGTTTGTCAGAATATGGGTGAGTAGGTATACCTACGAAAGAATGTTAAATGCAAAATTAATATTAGGGTTAAGGTTTTTTTTTAAAATTTTATTACAATCTTTATAAAGAGTGTATGTATAATAAAATTATAAAATACAAATAAACCCTTAACCCTAATATTAATTTATACATACACTCTTTATATAGAGTGTAATAAAATTATATAATACAAATAAACCCTTAACCCTAATATTAATTTTGCATTTAACATTCTTTTGCTAGCTGTCCTTTTGTGTGACAGATGACGTCACAACGCTGTTATTGTGACAAGGTTCCATCCCAATATCATCGTGCGGGGCTTATAGTATGCTATTTTCCTACCGATAATAGCATACACAGTGTTATGGATAATATGACCCTTTATCAGTCAATTTTAGGGGCCATTAATCCCATGTCCAGCAATGGGTAAATGTTTATGGAGGGATAAAACAGGTACCACAAATTGATTTCAATAATAGCAGGCGCAGGCAAACCATCTCAAGTAGATTTTCAATATCACTAAAATCTTTATTGGCATTTGGCAATGTGCGACCAGAATTCCTAATACAAACAGTTAAAAAAGAAGTTATTGATCTCCCCTCTAATACTCCTATTCTATATTCAAAACACCTAATTTGATTGCCAATAAAATGGCTACCGTGGGGATTATATTCATAGCAGTAGTGTTTCATAGTCATGAGTCGTTTTGCTGTTTTGTTTACCCAGTATGTATAATTTTCAGACTTACTACAATTACTTTTAAAAAATCCTAATAGTTCTTGCACTGTAACTTTCATTTGCTCCAATATTTTAGTCACCGAATACAATAAACTAATTAATTGCCGTTTTTACGTAAACGACGAGAAGAGACAGAGAAAGTCGTTTCCAAAAGAATATAGAGAATATATTCTAATATCCTAAGTTTTTTTTTTAATCCATAAACACAACAAAGTCTATTCACTTAATATAAGGTACCGCAATTTAAAAGTTTTTCTAGAATAAACTACCATAGAGTTATAGAATTTTATATCGTAGAATAAAAAAGCTCCGAGGCGCTAACAACTTTTACAACAACCTTTTTACTGCAAACCTTGTGCTCTTTCCCGCGTGAACGTGTTAATTTAGCACGGAATGTTGCTAATAAATAGGGCTAGGTAATAACTTAGATTATAACTATTAAAGATCAATTACGAGCTAATCTTACGTCATGGTATTTATTATGATTCGCAGAATCTTTATTATTATTATTTATACATTTATTTCAGGCATCAAGGCCCATATAAATATATATAATACTATATTAACAACTTCTTCTTCAGTCTATAGAGGTCCACTGCTGGACAAAGGCTTCCCCCAAGGCTTTGGGGTGTTTGCCATAATCTCCACGCTTGACAGGCGGGTTGGAGATCGCAGTCATTTGATATTCCACAGAAGATGCGCTGCTATCCGCTTCCCTGGTGAAAGTTCCCTTAGTCGCCTCTTACGACACCCATGGGAGGATATGGGATGGTACAATTCTAAGCCCGGGATCACACGATTAACATACTATACAATACATATAACATAATTAACTACAGCTTCGTGTACGTTACACGAAATGTCGGTGTCGTGTTGCTACATTATTGAGTTAGTGCGTCAAGCTGCGTCATGCTTTGGGAAGGTAATTCAGAAAACAATAATGCACCTATATACAGAGTGGTGCCGACAATACGACAATAAATGAAAACACAGATCATGCTGGTTCATAGGAATAATCCTGAACAATAGAAAAAAACCTAGCATTAAAATTAGAAAAATGAAAATTTCAAACAAACTAAATCGCATAAAATTGCAAACGGAATAGAACATCCTTTAAAATATTGGTTCAATGGCCTCCGATCAGCGGGCGACAGCGCGTTCCTGTATCGATTTGCTGTTTCGCGCCATTATTATTAAAGTTTAGTTCCGCTGCATGCGGCGGTCATCAACCTCTAAGCGCTTCCTTATCAACATATACCTACATCATGTAGAAAATGTGAAAAAAGAAAAATAATTTCCTGTGACTAAACTGATGGATATATTTGTATAATTTTTTTTATGGGTAGACTGAGAATGTGTTGAGGTACACGATGTTTAATTTATTGTCGTATTGTCAGCACCCCTCTGTATAGCAATAATGTAACTATATGTATATGCATTCATAACAATACCCTTTAATATCACAAATAATCTGATTGTCATCAAAATAATTCTGTTGTTTATGATATTAAAAGAAAACCGCAGTCGAGATCGCTCAACACCCAACGGTATACTGCGAATAAATACGCAAAATGTATAACGTCCCCAGAATAGTAAGTAAACACAGTTGGTAAGAGCGGCTCCTTAGATCTGTACATATGACAGAACAGCACATCAAGCTACTACAATCTGTCAGATTTCTTTATTACATTTTCAACTTTATCTGCAGGGCATTAAGGCTCAAGGTTGATTGGGAATATCTGACAGTATGGGGTAGCTTGACCTGCTGTCGTCCGTACACTATTTGCAAACTGGCACAATTGACAATAAACTGTTGGACTGATGACTTCATTGTCAACAGTTTGACGTGTGGTAGATGCGGTCGGAAAATTCACTAATGACACATTAAGATTGACAATTCTGATATAGATTAGGCCAGTTCTAAAGTTTTGGTAATAACGAATGATCAAACAGTCATCAGAATTGTTGATGAAACGGTTATTACAATTGATGGACCTAGTGATACGTATTATTTGCACTGCGATTAAAAAATTCGACCTCAAAGGATTGCTATTGCCGAAAATCGAGTTTAATTTCGTTTAAAAGGAGAGGCCTGTGCCCAGTAGTGGACTACTATAGGAGGATGATGATGATGTTGAACTGCTCTATTATTAGCAGATCCCTAGCAGATCTCGGTGGTAGGCCATAACATCGGCTGCCAGAAGACAGATTTATATACGGTAGTTACGAGACACGTCACATTAAATATGAACGATTTAGAGAAAGTTCTCACAATAAAAAAGCACATAATAGCGCTAAACAAAAAGATATTTTTTCTTCAACCTTATTTGTAATCTTGTCGAACAACTAAAAATATTATCTCAAAATAAATATACTTCTTCTTAGGATGACGGTGGCAAAAAGTTCAGACTTCATTAGCCCTATATTCAACTGCGCAAACTACGCTCGCTGACGCAGTCATAACATCATCAAGTATACGGCTCCCTAAATGTTTTGAAACGTAATGCTAATTCATTGCTCTGTATGTTTCAAAAATAAGTTTCATTTACAATGTGAATAACGTAATAGATGTTGTTGAACTGTTAAACTAAAACTACTGATAATGTGTTACGCAATTATCTTGCGGATGACAGCACGCGGCACATACTAGAAAGAGGGTGAATCTGTGTGGAGTTACCGCATATGTACTTAAGATCGGAGACGTTAGGTCAGGGTTGCGGGTTGGTTAAAAAAGAAACCGTGGCCCTGGCAGTCGCACAGGCAAGTGAAGAAACACGGGTGGGTTTAGTCAGTAAAAGTCTGACGCGCCCTTCCGCTCCGCCCAGAGCGGGAGAAGTCATTTGATAATTTCCCATCCCAACAAAAAATAAGATCAGAGACATTATGCACCCCCATTTGTGGAAATTATCACTAAAAGAACCACAAGCTTATCTACATTATGAAACTGAACTTTGCACTTCTCCATAGACAGCTTTAAAACATGGGAATCATCTTGTAACAAACTGTAAGCGACCTGACAGTCAAAACTTATTAAATGCTTACCAAACGCTTTGCCAAAATCTCAATAAAAATACTCCTTAAGTATATGAAATATGATTTTAAAGTATACATAGTTTTTCCTGTTTTTCCTCGGTGGGATAGACAACATCGGCTGACGGCAGAAGTAACCGCCTTCCAGACAAAGTCATGCCGCCAAGCGGTTCGTCGTGCTCCGGCATGATATCTGATGAAGCCGTACGGAAGACGGGTCTGAGCAGTTGTGTGCCGAGTACGATGCGCCAAATGCTGTTGGGAGTTTGGTCGTGGAGGGTCTCCCGATCAAGCTCCCTCAAACGTGCTAATTTATTAGGCTCTTAATACTACTACTACTAGCGCGTTTTACCATCAACGACTGCAACTCTGCTTACCATCAGGCGGGATTGCAGTCAAGCACTAGTTTCAAATTATACATTTATATAAAAAAAAACATCAATACTCTTTGTGTCAAACACGTTATATTGTTTCCTCTCGTGTAATACTAGAAGTAGTAATGCCAGTAACAGTTGTGGAATGTAAATCTGTTGATACAATAGCAACTGTTGTTTTAACTAAACATATTGGATATTGCCTGGTTGTTGCTAAGGAACAGCATACTTACACATTTGTTTATTTAAAGAACGATATTGTAGTGAGTCTGTATTGTAGATATCGCAGTTAAGTCTTCCAATTTCGTAAATCATTAACGCTTAAAAGAGATGGCTAAACGGCTGCCCCAGCTCGGTTAAAGGAATAGGAATTTCACACTAAAACGTAATATTTAACTATATATTCATTCTTGAATTATTTAGTATTTAAATTTTTCTTACTACTTACTAACTAATAAACATAAAAACGTTTCTCAACTGTTTTTATGCATTATTTTGGTTTGATATGACAAGATCGGGGAGTATCATAAATACGTTGCATCAAGTTATTTTCTTGCAATTATCTCTTTGTACATATTTACTACAAATACCTTAGCGCAAAATCACCAGTGAAAAAAACAATTATCTATAAAAATCGTCGCAAACACCTTAAAACGCCTGGATAAATGTTCATAGCATTGTTATTTTCAGGACAGGAGATTTTTAGTATTGTGCAAATATGAGAAGTTCCTAAACCTTTTTAATTACAAAATAAAAATTTTCAACTATTCAGCATTATATATTGCTAGGAATCATGTTAATACATGTGTTCTCATTGCGGGGTCTCTTCCATACTTCAGTTTAGCCATGTACTTTGCTACCGTTCTTAAAAAATACGGGAACTATCCCTCTACCTGTTTTCGTTTTCATGATCATTACCTTCTTTAATATATTCCCTTCCTTGTCTTTATGAGAACTGGCTATTGTCCTAAGCTGGAAGAATCACAGGCTTATCTATTTATTTATATTATTAAGAAACACGGTTCTGCTTTCGTAGAAGAATTGTATTCGTTCTAGTTACAATTTTAGGTTCATCGTTAATTGCTCCTTTTCATGTTCAGTTGGCAAATACTCAAGAATTGCTAAAATAACAATAAGCAATATTGTGTGAAAACATTGCTGCAATAACATAATTATTTTAAGACCACGCACTTGTATCCAAAATTGTTGAGATTTAGGTCGGAATCCATCAGTCACGGTGATCAAACATGCTTGACGTCTGAAGGCACATAAACGCGGTTTCTAGAAATTTCACAAACACTTATAATCGAATGAAGATGTACACATGTAGATATACCTACAGACATATCATGGTCTACACACACTCACATAGCTCATGTTGACATGTTAGTTCCATTTTCTTTTTTGCTGAAAAAGTCTGAATGTATGTTTCCAAACAAACCTTCATTCATTTTCTTAGTATGTTGATGGCAATCACAAATCTTAACCCTATTTCATTCATGCCACTTCCAATAAAACGAATCTATACTAACAGCTTCAACCATAGCTCTACAGAAACTGCCAAACCTCAAACTTCCTTCAAAAGAACTATATACCAATACCAAGCCTCTATATTATCGTTAAATGCTTGGCAGGGCGCCAATTGCCACGCCTCGTTATTATTTCACGGAAGTGTCCCTAATTTAATGAATTCTTGGCCCACAACCTAACAAACAATTTCGCACAGCCCTCTTAATGAATACAAATACAAATGATGATAAATTTAGGAAATCAGGAATCTAAATCAAGTACGACGTGCATGTATAGACCATAAAAATAGTTCCTAGACCTACATCCTTTATTGCAGTGTTTTTCAACCTTTTTCATGACACGGCCCCCTTAGTATAAAAAAAGATTTCGCGACCCCCTACTCTGTGACATTCTCATTTATTTTCATGATTATTTATTCTGTGACACATTTTCAACCAATGCAACATTTTTATTCATTTTCATAATTATTACCTCGAAAACTCGTCCCGCTAGTATAGCAGTTACCTACAGGCCTCCATTTAGTGATTCCATGAAGTGATTGCTAATGATTGAAAATGGATAAATTTCTTAAAAGGTCAATAGAACCGTCAACTTCTAGCGCCAGCGGTGAAAATGAAACAAAAAAACAACGGCGCTATGACGATAACTAAGTATTTGAAATCCAAATTTACTGTGATTGAGAATAAACCACAACGTGTTTTGAAACTTTATCATGAGTAAATATGAAGCCATCGAAGTTATTACGCCACCTCAAAGCATCCAAATGAAAAAAATAAACCCGTGGATTTTTTTAAAAAGAAAAGTGAAAGCTCTTCTACATCAAATACTGCCCTAGTAAGAAAATAATTAATTTCCAACTTAAATAAGAAAGCGTTGCTGGCTAGTTATCGAGTACCTAGCTTCACATGTGGCTAAAGCAGGAAAACCTCACACTATTTATAAAATTTGATTTTAACAGCTGCTCTGCTTTAATATGGCAGAAAGTATGTTTGGTAAACAAGATGTCAAAAAACTTAAAAGTATACCTCTCTCTGATAATACCATTCAACACAAGGTAAGCGATATGGTGACTGAGGTTCGTGATCAAGTCATCGATTAATTTAAAGAAAGTACATTTGTGTCTGCTTCGCTGTCGCTTTTGTGCGTTTTGAATCCAAAGAAAATTTAATGTAAAAAATACTATTTTGTAGAGCGCTTTCCACGTATACGCTAGTGCTTGCGTGACATATTCCTTGAAGCTACACAAAATATGAATATGTGGATTTATTGCTAGACTAAAAGAGAACATGCCAAACGATTCTTGGACGCATTGTTTTCTCCATCGCCAAGCACTTGCAGCCGAAACCTTGCCACAGGATTACAGTCAAGTTTTTAATATTATTATAAAAGTAAATTCTATAAAAGGAAAAGCATTGCAGACACGACTGTTCCGAAAATTTGTGAAGATATGGGAGCACTACACCAAAATTTACTATATCATACAAAGGTTAGGTAGTTATCAAGAGGCAAAGTATTTGGCAGAGTTTTGGAACTTCGCGCTGAACTTTTGTTGCGTTTACAGCAGGTCAAATCAGAATACTCCAAATTGATTTGTGAACCGAAATTTCTTTTAAAATTGGCTTTTCTATTCAACTTATTTGAACATTTCCAAATATCTTAAATAAAATTCTTTAGCGCGGGATGAAAACGTCATCACTGCTAAAGACAAAATCCAGGGCTTTACAAACAAAATTGACTTGTGGTCATCGTCTCTAAACAACTGCGATTCATTTTCTTCGACACAGTCCTTTATTGCAGAAGTTGGATGTGAGATCAATTAATTCGTACCTGGTATGAAAATGGCGTTAGAAAATTTGAAAGATGAACTGTGTCATTACTTCTCAGTGCAAGAGATATCAAAGAACACCGGGCAAAGGTGGATCTTAGATCTGTTCATAAATGCAGCTATACATGAGGCAAATTTATCAACTAAGCTCAAAGAAAATCTGCTGGATTTATCCTCCGATGGCATGCTGCAATTGGAATTTAAGTCTGTCACTTTGGATACTTTTTGGTCAAAAAGGAAATCAGAATATGCAGAATTAACAATAGAGTCTTTGAAGTGTTTGATATTTGATTGCATTTTCCATCTCGTACTTGTGCGAGTTAATATTTTTTCAATGGCTCTAATAAACAGTAAAGAAAGAAATCGTTGAAACTTGGAAAATGATTTAATTCTGAAAGTGGAAAAACTGATATAAGATGAGAGAAATTAATTTATGAAAAAACAAGCGCAACCATCGCATTTACAATGTTGTGTATAACAATTATTAGTTTAGTTTGTACTTTTAATTGTTACTCCATTTCTTCAGAAATCTTTTATATGTATTTTTTTTAAACCGCAATAGAAGTCCCGCGACCCCCCTGAATAAGCTTCGCGACCCCCCAGGGGGTCGCGACCCACAGGTTGAAAAACACTGCTTTATTGATATGCTTAATACATGACTTGTTCAATACATTTCCTGAATAACAATCAAAGTTATTACTAATAAGCATATAGATGTCAAAATTTCATCATTCGATGACGCGTCAGTAGGAGACACAGTGAAGTGAAATCAATTTATATCCTGTCACTCCTTGCGAAAACCTCAAGAGTATATTAAAGCTTTAACAATGACGTAGGTGTTGGTATAAAATGATACAATCATAGTTTAAATTGTATGACACTAGATAATAATCAAGATTGTCAAGATTCTGAATAGAAGACCCAGTTAGTTATATACAATGGATTTCGCAAGGGAGATCTGGGAATCGAGTAGTGGGTTAACCTGGTTAATTAACTCCTAAACTATATGAATCTAAACTCTATTGTTCAAAAACTAAAGTTAGTTTTATAGTATTTAGGTGCAAAGCGCTCATAAAGCCTCATTACAAAGCAAATAATCAAGTATTGATATTTAATATATTATTACAGGATCGAGAGAGTAACCTGACTGTACCAGCGCGGTGGGAGGACAGGAATCTTCGCAAATATCTCAACAAACCTGATGTCGCTGGTTCGTATACTTTGCCTAAACCTATCATTTATTTCATTTACGTCAGAGTATTCACTAAGTCTTGCACAAATAAATGGCAAGAAGATAAAGTTTGTCAATAATAATTCTTGGTCCCCTCGACGATACACTGCTAAGATCTACATGAAAGTCAAATGATATTTTGCCTTCAAACTTTTTCTTAGATAAGAGATTATGGAGGTCTGACTGCCTAGAATGGCCGTAGTTTTCATAATTTGATAAGCTCGTTGTTTAGACTTTTAATATTTTTTATACCAATTTTTCCAAGACTGCATATACGATGAGGTGAATCTGTAAATGCATAGTATACAGAACTACTGCCTCTGCTTCTATAGTCGCACCCTTAATCAGCCTCATTTTAATTTACATTCGGGATTAAAATATAACAGTCTTTATAATGTTCATATAAATTTAGAAATCTTACAAAAGGTGGTACAATGAGTTATCTTATTGCTAGAAGCGAACTTTTAAAATTAACCTTTAGGATTAGATAATAAATAAAAATAAGATTGGATTCAAATGGAGAAAAAAGAGCCTATGGGATAGGAAATCTGTGGTGTACCATTTCTATTATAAAGTAAATACATAAGGACGTACTAATTTATTATTAATAAATACATAATAATCATGAAAAAGGAAAGAGGAACTGTTTCAATTAGAGAATACATTTTCAAACCCTCTTATATATTCTGTCAACAGTTAAGGCAAGCCGATGGATCGGAGGCATTTACGACTATGGCGCCAAGTCCTGGCGCTGGGGCGGCGACCTGCGCAAGATGCACTACCAGTCCTTCTCCAAGATGAAGAAGATGAAAGCGGAGGACCTGAAGTGGCACTGCATCGCTATGATTCCTGAACTTTTGTATAGGTAAAGATTGAATTGAATTATAAACATGATTAAAAAGGTTTGCGTGAAAAATTGGAGTCTCGAAATATGCAAATAGATAGAGCTATCCTAGAATTATGATAAGTTACTTAGAATAAAACAAAGAAAACAAGAAGCATTTTTTAAATTGTGGTGAAGTTCTCATGGATGTCCTCCGTTTGGGAATAGCGGAGGGTTATATCGGAGTCCTACGGACTAAAACTCCAATATCCCTTCCAGTACCATGAGTCAGGGGCCCGGAAGATACTTATACATTTGCCCCACCCTCAACAAGAGCAAGGAGTCTAGAAGTCGTATTATTTTCCATCTGAATCATGAATGAAATATTCTTGCACGTTCCTATTTCTATCCATGCCTATTATCTTCTTAGCCAGCAAAAAACTACCAAATACAATAAGCCATTGAAAAGTTATATTATATTTATGCGATTTCGAGAAGCAATATTGAATCGTGACAAACATAACAGTACGACCATTCAAGGATACCACCGGGATTTCGGTTAGAGCCTAAAGCTCTGGAATTCGACTCATAAGAGCCGTTTAGGAACATATTCAAGTTATGTTCGCTCGGCGATTTATAGTGTTTTTTATTTAGGAATTTATCAATTTACTTATTGTTCCGTTATCGGAAAGAGGTCTCTTATAAATGCTTATCTCAATCTACACCATTTTTGCTTTTCCTTTTCTTCCTTCCTTTTTTTTCTTCTTTTATGTGATTATCTAGGTACATTTTTTACGTTGCATGCTTGCATTGTTGCTTATAATTATTTCATTAATCTTGAAAATTAACTTTTTATAAAATGCTATAGCTCTTCTTGTCATGAATCATTCCAACTAAATCAAAATCAAAATCCATTTATCAAATTAGACTGAGAATCAGCACTTTGAACGTCAATATTATTACATAAGGCAGTCCCCCATAAAACCCACCCATGGCCCATTGCCACTTCCTAGCGCATTCGCGAAAAGGGAAATCATGTTAAGATAAACACTTATTCCAACTAGCGGCCGCCAGCGACTTCGTCGCGTGGAGTTAGTTATGCTCCGCTTCTATTAGTCGCAGCATGATGTTATATAGCCTAAAGCCTTCCTATTCAGGGAGAAATTCTTTTTCGTTGGGGAGCCCATTAATTCTAATAGGCTATCCAACGCAAAAAGAATTTTTCAAATCGGACCAGTAGTTCCCGAGATTAGCGCGAACAAACAAACAAACTCTTCAGCTTTATATATTAGTAGAGATTTGTCGACATCAATAATTAAATGGCGTAAAATAATGTCATTAATATGGACCTAAATTGTTTCAATAATTCTTACTTCAACCTCAGCGAATTGGTTGTTTGGTTGAGGTTGCTGTCGAGAGTTAGTGGTCAGCCATACAGGTTGGCGACGCGCTAACCACCGTGAAATCAGAACATGATTTAAGACCTCGACTTTCGACGACCTTCTAGCGTCGTTATGTAAGTTATTAAAAAAAAAAACTGCTTTTTCATAGAAAAGTGAACCTTTTTTATTGTACCGCTGCTGAGCACATGCCTCCTCTCGTACAGAGAAGGATTGAGCGTAATCACCACGCTTGCTCAATGCGGGTTGCCGATTTCAGACTTAAAGTCCAGGAATCCTCAAGATGTTTTCCTTCACCTTGGCCTTCATCAGTCATTGGTGACCAAGATATACTTAGAAAGTACACTCACTTAGCCTTACCTGGAGTCGAACTCTCATACTTGAGAGGCTGTTATTTTAACCACTAGGCCCCCACGACGCCTTTCGGTCATAACGTAGACAGCAAATTATTTTATTTCACCCTTTATATTCAATTTCTACACTCTCTTATATCTTGTACCATAAGACGCTAAACCCAAAACGAACTAACCACAGAACGTTCCTAAGAAAAGCAATAACTTTAATGATTCTGCTTGTGTTGTGTTGTGTCTTTTGTCCTGGCGTGTGATTTCATCACGCAATATTCCTATTATTTTTTGCAGTTAGTTTTATGGTCGTTTTTTATATCGAAGGCCATGGTGTTGACGCCTTATGAAGTAACCATTGGTTTCAAATGGGAACAAAACTAGCTGCTTATGACAGTATGTAGGTCAGAATCATGATTAATGTAATTGGGACACTTTGGTACTGTCCTATAATCGTAATGTGTTTATTTATATTTATGACTACAGTTCTAGGTATTGTTGTCCTGAATTCCCGATCTAATGCTTCTAATGTCGAGAGTTATTAATAGTATTCTCTAATAAGTCGCTCCTACCGTTTTGTATTCCCTATTCAATCAGTTAAATCAATATCAACAAAATCTCCATCCATCATCGTCAACCTTTTTATCGTCCCACTGCTGGGCACAGGTCTTCTCTCATACAGAGAAGGATTGAGCGTAATCACCACGCTTGCTCAATGCGGGTTGGTGATTTCAGATGTGATTTCTTTAATCAGTCATTGGTGTTCAAGATATACTCAGAAAGTACATATAACTTAGAAAAGTTACATTGGTACTTGCCTGACCTAGAATGGAGCCCGCATACTTGAGAGGCTGGTGTTTTAACCACTAGGCCACCATTCATGTTACAATTTCTGCCACGACCGTTCACATTGTGTCAATCCAAACATTCCTTACTATCTGTCTATTTAACGCTAATTGCTTCAGGTGGTCACCACGCAGCTGCATCGAAGCTCGTCACTACATCTGCCAAACTAAACTCCGGAAGGTGCCAAAGGACAAAGTAAAAGACCTACGTCGTCGTTGGCAACGAATGGGCAAGATCAACGAAATCACTGCACCAAGCGTCAGCAGGGAGGTCAACGACCCCATGATGTTAAATGACGTCACTGTCAACCCCATTCCTAATCCGAAGTCATACGATCTTCGCCCGAACCCACAACATTCCCGAATGAGCCAGAAGAGACATGGCCCGAGGTCGAATGCTATTCCAAATTCGAAATACGATCTGAGACCGAATGATTTGAAGAAGAGATCAAGGCCTTTGGTGCACAGGCGGCTCAAGAGACCGTTCCCAGGGTAAGTTTATTATAAGAATCTCAAATAGCTCGGATTTACTAAAGTAGTTAAACTTAAAAGAGGTTTTCAAACACAAGTTTGTATTAACCTCATCCCAAGTTTTCAACTTCAGTACTACCAACTATTTCCTTAATAGGCACAATAAGACAAATGTTCAGCCATTACATAAAGAAGTTAACGGTTTATATCGTAAATGTATCGTCAGCAACAGAAGTCTTTAAAACTTTTGTTTACGAAATCATAATTACAGAGCAAAATATTTTATTTAAATCAATACTTAAGTGACATACAGAGTGGTGCTGACAATACGACAATAAATGAAAATACGAACAATGCTGGTTTATAGAAATCATCCTGAACCATAGGAAAAAACCTAGCATCAAAAATAAAAAAAAGAAAATTTCAAATAAACTAAATAGCATAAAATTGCAAACGGGATAGAACATCCTTTAAAAATATTGGTTCACTGACCTCCGATCGGCGACAGCGCGATCCTGTATCGACGTGCTTTTATCGCGCCATTATTATTAAAGTTTGGTACCGTAGGATGCGGCGGTCATTAACCTGTAAGCGCTTCTTTATCAACATGTACGTCATGTATAAAATGTGAAAAATGAAAAATAATGTCCTGTGACTAAACTAATGGATATATTTATATGATTTTTTATGGGTAGACTGAGAATCTGTTGAGGTATACGATGTTTAATTTATTGTCGTATTGTCAGCACCACTCTGTATAATTAAAGAACATAACTTTGATTGTATCACTCTCGCTTCTAATATAAAATGCCAAAGAGTACATTATCGAATCATTTCATGTTAATCGACTTGTTCCTGACCGTACAAAAAAAAGTTCTCGCGAAAAATAAATGCATGTCCCATTAATAATCTTTAATGTTTGGCCAACTTTCTCCATTACCAGACCAGCGGCAATCAATTTCTCAGAGCACGTACTTTCGAACAAATACACATTAAATGTTACATTTATGGCAAACATAGATCAAATTAACTGCAATCGCTTCTCCCTTGTACACCGATGTTGGGAATGGCCGAATAGTTGGCCATTGCTGTGCCAATATTGGTGATAGAGATAGTAAACAGAGCTTTCCTCTTGTCGATAGTATTATACTGCCAACTATGTCGACCGTTGAAAGATTGGCAGTCAAACTACATTGCACAGATGCGTTGCTAATCAGTGTTCAACAGGTGGCCTGGTCTCTCTATCTAGACGTTCACCAGCGTAAGCGAAAAGTAGCAGTTACTTTTCGTCTTTCAATTCATTTTTTTTTTCTATTTGTCTGAATGTATAACATCGTAAACAACGTTATTTTTTGTATATTATATGCGAAACCCGAAACACGTGTCCAGTATTTTTAAGCAAAAAATCTATGTACCTACAAAATTTCAAAATGATTTCATGAAAACTCACAAAGTTATGAGCTTGTTATCTTACTTAGTTGTCCAAACAAAAAACATGGTCAACGCTGCGTTCGCGGGGAGCCCCTGTCTCACCTTGCTCCAAGTACTATGATCAACCATCAGCTGTGTGTGCTCGGTAACCACACTGCAACAATTTCTAAATGTATTTGGGAAAAATATAACATGGTGTAAAAGTGATTGGAATCGATTCAATTGCTTATTCTGAATAAACTGTATTCAGGTTTTGTATAAAGTCAAAATAACGTTTTATATACAATTTGTAAAGAAAACCCTGTCCGATCCGTGAAGGCATTGTTAGGTATCGATAACTGATTCTACTAATGCCCACAAAGACAGGCAAAACTTAAAAAAAAATCCCCCTAAAAAAATAAATATTATTTCGCAAAAAGAGGTAACTTAATACATGTGCGGTAAACAACCCCATTCCGCGGGCGGCGGGGGGCAGGGCACGCGGCACCAGTGACGTGGTCGCGTCGCTATTCGCATATAATAATACCAGTGTTGTCACTTTTTTAAAAATTACCAAATTTTGGGGAAATTGGAATTAATTCCCGGGAAAAAAGGATTATTTCAAAATTCATTAGTATTGTTACTATGATGATTATGTAAAATTTTATATTATATTTGGTCAAGTGTTTACCTAACCTTTATTATCCTTATGGGTCGGACAGGGTTTTTTTTACATACTGTATATACAATCTCTTGAGAGTACCACAGGGCACCTTATTAAATACCTTTTATTATTAAACCTTATGATTAGTACAAGCTAATGAATTGGTTATTTTTCTATTTCAGTTACACATGGAACCGCCGCGACCCAGAAGGCTCATTCCAGCGCAACGCTGACCTTCTCCGCTCGGGCCGCACCGGACTGACGCCGCAACAGATCAACGCGCACCTAGCGCGACTGCGACATCTGCGCGACAAACAAGTCGCACGACGCAAGCGACTGCGCGACGACGACTGGCTCGAGAACGAACCGAGACAGGCCCTCGCACAAACACACGCAAGAACATACACTGTCGATAACAACATCAGCGCTCTTCATCCCAAAACCATCGTCGAAGAGTTCAATATGATGGAGTTCCCCCAACAACCCATCGCTGTTGTACCGCCCAAAATGCAGCGCAACTAATCGATTCGATTCCAATGATCATTTATTTCGATCATTCAAGAATCGATTATTCCTCGATTCCTCGCGATTTTTCCGAACTATTTCCGACTTCACTTTTACTAATACTTATCGCTGACACTTTGCGATTATTCTGACTGCTGTCATTAGTGTGTTAGTCATATAGACAGTACTATACGATGTTCGAACGTAGTAGAAACTCATAAAGTATAAATAGTTTTAGTTCATAGTTATCTACAAATTGCATCCGCAATTGTTGAAAACCTACATCGCAAGTGTCATATTCCCATTCTTCTCCTCTTCTTTCTAAAGTAGCAAGAACTTAAGAGCTTGTCTACTCCAATTTTACAAATTCAGCTTTTTATCCATACTTTAACACATTCATTGCCACCGACTCGCCCGGAGAGTTTACGTGGACTCTCCGGGCGAGTCGGTGGCACTGAATGTGTTCAATAACTGCAATCCAGTGTGAGTCTTGTCAATGTAGTTATAGTTACCACCTTACTGCATCAGTTAACTTGTAGTCATTATTAAATACTTCATTTTCAATATTGTAGCCTACAATAATCACATTTGCTATTTGTAAATGTGCAACAGTCTTTTGATTCTCTAGATTTAATAAATCTTTTTGAGAAATTGACTATGCATTGTTATTTGCTTCTTACAATTTTAGTCTGACTGTTTAAATTGATAGCAACTGTTAGGACCCTAATACACGAGACAACATAACGTTGATAGATCTAACTAAATAAGTTAGAGGAGTAAGTCAAACGATTATTATGTTAAAGTTTATAGATGTAAGAACATCTATGTTTATTTCGTTTGTTTATATTCCACACGTTTTTAATATTATGATTTCTAATGCTGTGCTTTTAAATTGAGTGCGTCGCGGTAATCCGTTTTTTTTTTGTATTTATAATGTACTAGTCAGTAAGTTTTATGAGAAAATATAATTCTAGATAATTAGAGTGTTTAATCTTACAAATAGTTTCAAAAATATTAAAAATATCAATACTTATAAAAATATTTTCGATGTAGGCACTACCAACATTGATTGTTGGAACATTTCTTAAAATTGAATTAATTATTAACATTTTCTCACTGTTTTCTAAGTATATTTATTAAAGAATAAGAAATTAACAAGAAAAGTGTCGTACATCATGATTGGCATTTCGTGTTTAATTAGCTAAGTAAGTTTACGTTCCAATGTTTGTTATTTTAGTTAAAACCTATTAAATTAATATTTTTTTTACTAAACTGCCAGTTATTGTAGTCCTCGCATTTATGAAGTAAAAAACACATTTCGTGTAAGTTTTTTGTAAAATATTTTTAAGCAGTCGTAAAAAAAGATTATTTATCTCTCTCAACACTTTTTGATTTCAATTTAATATCGTCGGCTTAATTCAATATCGTTTAGATATCTAATAAATTAGGGCATTGGAGATTATCGTCTTTGTCAATCGTAAAGATTCTAACATAAGGTTTCCCAGTTCGCGCAGTTTTTGAAAGTGGAATTTGCCATTATGGTTAAGAACTTTCAAATAAACATTGGAATTATTTGACAAATATGATTTTTAATCCCCAAAATACCTTTTAAAGATATTTCTAACAAGCTATAGGCCGGTGATTGTCTAAATTTTGTAGGATTTTTAGATTCACCAACATACATCAAATCGACACAACATTGCAACCAACATATTATGTGCGTGTTGAATCGTGCATAGCTGTAGTAACTTATGTCCTTAGATTTCGGAAAACTAGTCTACTAGTTACTAGTGACCTGCTTATTTTAGTATTACTATCCATACCTCAAAACATGTTTTCTTGAAATAAAAAGTTAGTTATAAAAATCTTTAATATCTCCATCTAATATTTTTGTAGAATATAGGTACTTACTAAAAATATCAAATTCGTTATTTTGATCTGTAAATACTACTTAATTTTAAATTTAGTAGTAGCAACACCGAGGTACTGTGAATTCTTTTTAAGCAAGTGGAGAACTTATTTATAGGAACAAAATAACTTGTGTATCTTAAGTATTAATATTTACTTATAACTATAAGGAAATAAAGAATCATCAGTGTTTATTGGTTTTATTTTTTGTTATAGTAACGCGGCACATTCTGTACGTTCGACATAAACATCGACATTATACTAATGGACATGCCTTAGAGATGAGAATTGTGGCACTTTTTTTTTTTTGATATGGCATCTCGTAGCCGGCCATTAGAGGCCGTAACTATTTAACCGGACTTTCCTGTGGATGCCTTAATTAAAAATTAAAGCCAGGGGCACTTAAAACTAACTTAAAATTAGGCGACTACGCACTAAGGGCACCCCCTGTGGGGTACGAACCTCGGCTTAGGGCGTCGCTAGAGAGGGCAGCACCAGCAAGGGACGGCTGGATCGAAAGTTATACTTAATGGTTTGATGACCGCGGCGTTTCCTAGTACTACCTCTGAGAAGAAACGCCGAAACAAACTCAGAGGTCATTGTTGGGACATTATTATAATTACTGGCTCAGCTGCGGCGCGGGCTGGCCTTCATCGGACAAGGGACGGGGGAGGGGACTACTACGTGGAGCGCGTCGCGATGGACCTCGGCGGCGAGGTCGGTAGGTCGGTCTGTGTTTGTGTAATGTGCTGGTGGCCCTATTGGCCTCTTGGAGGAGGGTAATGGGGTCATCGGGGTCTGTGAAAGCATGCCGAGGGCGGCGAAGGCGGGAGATGATGGAGGGAGTGTAATTGGCAGCCGCTGCTATAAGAGGATTGCGGTGCTTAACAGCAGTGTCTAAGAAACGCTTGGAAAGGCGTTTCATGAACTGCTGGATGGTGGGGATTTTGAGATCAAGATGGAGGATCTCATTACGGACGAACCAAGGGGCGTTTGTGGCTTTACGGAGGAATTGGTTTTGGACTACTTGCATCCTATGGATATGACGTGGCTTGGCATGTGCGAAGACTGGACAAGCGTAGGTCATAATCGGGCGTAGAATTGTGGCACTCCGAAAGAAAAAGAGAAAACGAAGTTTCGGTCTATCTTTTTCTCTCTCAATATTATCGATCATCCATGAGGAGTAGGAGGAGATAGTGCTAAACCGAAAGCATAGGCCATCTTTCTCACTCTTTTCAAACCAAAAAATTACTGCAGATTATACCTACGCGTACGGCATGTCCATTAGTATATGTCTATATATATGGACATAGTAACATGATAGTGAGAAAAAATATGTCACTAGGTTCTAGGGATGATCTATGAACATCGTTGTTCGATGATTATCGATGTTCAAAGCAAAAAACTCGATGTTGATATGCAAAAAATATCGTAACATCGATTTTAACGGAATCAATCATCGATGCTAACTTACGTCCTGACGCCCGACACAACCCATGCAACTTACAAAACAATTACCCGAAAGTAAAAAACAGGTGAAAGATTTGAGCATTATAGCGCCATCAAAGCTATCCGAAAGACCGTTTTCGAAAGCTGTCTCTACTGTTTATGAACAAAGAAATAGATTGAAAAGATCTTCTTTATCTAAATTACTTTTTTTTAATAATTATAAACTAATGCTTGACCACAATCCCGCCTGACGGTAAGCAGTGATGCAATGGTTGATGGTAAAACGCGCAGTTTATTTAGCCTATTCACTTAAAAAACTTAGTAAATAGGAAGGAAGACGGCAGTTGAGTGCGCTAATGCAATGTTAAACCCAACAACACGACCAACGATGCTGCGCCAGAGAGAGATTGATCTAGAGAAGAGACCCTCCACGACCAAACTCCCGACACAACAACATTTGGCGCATCGTACCCGGCACACATCCCAACACAACTGCTCATACCCGTCCTCCGTACGGCTTCACCAGACAGCTGGTGGGTGGTAACTTCTGCCGGCAGCCAATGATAAGGCCATGTTAGTAGATAACACATATGAATAACTTAAAACTATCCTATTTGGCGACAAAAACATGGGCACTCACATGTAAGTAGGTCTGCCAGATCAGAGCCTAAAAAAGGTCGACCTTGTCCGCCAGTGTAGCTAACATATCTACTGTTTTTTTGTTGTAATTTCATTTATTTTAAATTCTTTTATTAGCTTCACTTGTATGTTTGCTTGCTTGCTTGTTTGTTTGTTTGTCCGTCTCTAACTTTTTGGACTACGAGTGAGCGGCTCATTACTGTAAAATGCTTCACCGTTTTCAATACGTTCGTACGTACGTTTTTTTTTTTAAAGAATATCGAACTAAAAAGTTGAAAATAAATATAGTTTAAAAAACATGCGTTTAAAAAATATCAAACTAAAAAGTTAAAAATAATTTTAAAAAAAAAGCGTGAGGCGCTACAATAATTATGGCACAAAGCGCCTCACGCTTAAATTATTTTTAACTTTTTAGTTTGATATTTTTTAAAAGCATGTTTTTTTAGTTTTTTATTTATGATAAAACATTACAAACCTTAAAATACAAGAAATCGATTCAGTAAACGATTCTCAACAAAATACAAGCAACGTATATTATCTGCACAACGTGGATAAAGGACGTCTTTTATCTGTTCTGTGGTTACTTGCATAGTGTGCTTTAATTAATTCGGTTACACATTGCTGTACAGAAACAAATATTTTCTGGAGAAAGCTCACCAAAAACATCAAACTATCGAATAGTCACATTCCCACTTTGAGATTGTTATAATTAGTACCAATATTTAGTAACTAATATACACGCTGTAATTTTAATGGTTGTTTTCCCGCGGCAGAACGATTTGCTTTAAGGAGTACTTTCGATGAATAGAGTAAAAGACAAAAATAAAAATGTTTGTGTTATAAAATAATAATAAAAAAAATCATCAACTCGAAAAAGTGAGAAAAGTTAGTTACGCTAGATACAACTTGTAGGTACTACCCGTACTACTCGGAATGTACATGAAACGGCCTCAAAGGAAAGGAATGCATTTAATGTTCAAACCATAATAAGCTCCCGCGCGTAGTTATACGGCATAAAACAGCTTGTAGGCAGCAATTCAAAAATTCACCGCCATACCGACAAAAGAAAAAAATGTTCAAACAAAAAGAATCTGTCATGTGTGTTAATACGGTATAAAATAGCTTAAATGTACCAATACAAAAACTACCGCTCCAACTATCATTCAAAAAAACTAGCGTTCAAAAACGATGCCGCTTTATAAATGTTCAAAGTAAAATAAGCTCTCGACTGTGGTAATACGACATAAAGTAGTCTGCGCGCAAAAATTACAAACAATTATCTTCGATAATAATTTTATTTTCGTGTTCAGTAAATTGCAGTTAAAAAGTATTTATGATGGTCCTAAGCCCGTAAAAGTATGAATGGATAATAGTAGAAGCACGCGGGTCAATGGTCCCACGCCATTCAGCTGTAGATATCAAGAGGTTACTACTAGTTCGTGCTCACTTTCGAGTTTTTTTTATCACTCTGTTAAATCTGCCATTTCATGTTTCTAAGGTTTTATTTATTGAAGAAACGATTGTATTACTAAGACAAAACCGTTTCGCTGCGGGAAAACAACCATTTAAATTCCACGCTGTATATACCTACTACAAATATCATCATCATCATCATCCCAGCGTTAATCCCAGTCGCATCCGAAGCCTTTTCAGCTTTGGAGTCTGGGGTCCGCTTTACCAGTCCAACTGCTGATAAGGCTAAACTTCGACATTTTCCGTGAAGCGACTGCCGTCTGACCTCCACAACCCGAAGGCGACATTGAAGCATTGCAGTTAGACCAATTACTAATATATTTAGTAATAATTAGTAACTACACTAATTGAGCGATAGACGACTAAGGTGTTATGCTTATTCAAATTCAATTAATTTCATTCTTGTGACTAAGCAAAATTAACAACACTGTCATGGAAAATCCTATCCTGGTTTTGATTCGTACACTGCCATCTAGCGCCGAGTAGCAAAACTAAAATTATTAAAATACTTTGTCAATCCTTACGAAACTGTAGCCCTCAACTACACAAGCACCTTGCTATGGAAACCACCGTTCAAATCGACGATCTATGGTCGTTGTCTCAACCTAACCACAGCAAAAATACTAAAACTGAAATAGTGGCACTACAAAAGTGCCCGACGATGTAGTTTTTGCTTTCCTCTACAGATGGCGCTAACTGTAGAAGAAATTTAAGGTGAAGGCCGATTCTTGTAATTTAAAACGATCAAAATCTAGTCACAGTCTCATCTCGGGGTTAAAATAATATCAAAATATAGGGAAATTTAAGAACTTTCTGACAGGTTGCAAAAGATCAGACTGCGAACGTTCTTAAAAATACGAGAATTACCCTCAGGTCTCCCAGTAATAACGTGATAGAGTTGGAACTATATGTGTACCAGTGGCGAAGAGTGAAATTTTGACAAAGGGAAGCCGGTCCAAAAAAATAAACACTTAAACACTTACCTACTGCAGGATATCTAGGAGGAGGTCTTCAGATAAGAATAGTATTAAAAGCCCCACCTTCACCATACAAAAAAGGACTGATGATTTGATAACAGTGTCTTTCAAGTATGATAAAAGCGGCTTTGAGAAAAGCCTTTTTCGACGTGCATCTCCATACCACACATGCATGCTTGTTAGTAAGTACTAAGTTAAGTACCTATTGTTAGGGAATAAAAGTCAAGAAAAAATAAAATAAAAAATTACAAAAATAATAAAGTGTTAAAAACCGAACCACACAAACACCGATCCAAAACCAACAAAAGTATTAAGCAAAAATAAAGCAAATTATACACAATCACAACGTTATTTATATTGTAATGCAATGTGTCTGTTTTTTTTTAACAAAATGAGCTAAAATGTTGTTTTAAAAATTCAAATTTTTTCAATTGACATGATAGCCAAATCGGACAATCTCTGCTCTTTTTGGCAGTTTCGCACATACGTGTGAATGCGTTTTAAAGCAGAAAATGACCGCTCAGCTGAAGCTACTGAAATGGGGAGGGTCAGAATTAAACTGCAAAGAGTCGAAACTTGAGAAAATGCGTCTTTCAAAGACGTATTCTGGAGCTGTAAAAAAAGCTCATAGGTGTCCAATTTATTTAACGACGCTGACGTAAGACTTTAAGTTCATTCAGCAGGTAGTCTGTTGAGCAGCACTCTATATGAATTCAAGCCATAATAACAAACAAAATCCACAGTATTTAACCAAATCTGCGATTAAATTACGTTACAGAATCAGTCACAGTTTAAATACCACAAATATTAAAATATAACAAACGAAAAACACGAAAAACGAACACATGTCACATACTAACAATAATTTATTTTCAACCAAACGAAATGGAACACGAAAATATGCCAAAATAAAAAGAATATGACTTGCGAAGGATTTCATTATAACGTTTCTTTGTCTCATTCTAATAGAGGAGAGGAGAGAACTGCAAGCCGGTCGGCAGTAGCCTATCTTTTCTCAAAAATTACGGACGGTTAGCGATCATTAGAAAGAGATATCTGACACGCTCTGTCTCTTTTCGCCTCATAGTAAAACGTTGGCCGAGATAAGCTGTAATTCGTCGAGTTACCTTTAATGTAATTTAGGTACGAAAAATTTAAGCGCTGATTAATTTACGACTATAAAATGAAATGTGATACTTAGGGTATTGCTAAAAATTACTATTGCTATTGTAAATCGCGCAGGCATTTGATTAATAATACTTTGTTAATGAAATAGAATGTAAATACTTTTGTATGAATATGGAACTGATTTTTGAAAGGTAACCCGGTGGGAATCGGCTTGTATGGACTCTTCGCCACTGATGTGTACTATATTAAAGCTATATTAAAGATGGAATAAGCTTCACAGCATGTTGCTGTAGAAATATGCTTTATACATATCAACTTAGGACTTATAGTTACGAAAAGTTGGATGATTTTGCAAGAGCGGTCGACTTTAGCTCTGTAGAACTTCAGAAAGCCCGGGAAGTACCTACTAACTTAGCTATTAGCGTTTTCTAAATATGAAAATTTTGGTTAAATACCTAAATTCTGGGTAAGTTCAACAATAAATTAACTCCAAGTACTTAAGACGCTGTGAATAGCAAACTTTTAGGTATTTGAGGGGGTGAAGCAGACGAAGTGGGACACGACTAGCCCCGCCCACTGCGGGGCGCGGGGCGCTCCGCGCGAGTACATCGATGCGTGAGGCGTCGTGCATCGAGAAATACGCACGTTCTATTAAATCTATACCAACCATTCTCTATTCCATCTACATCATTGATAAAATATTAAACAGATACGATATATTCTAACAAACTGACCAAAAAAAATTTGCCGAACACAGCAGCAGCACATAAGCATATTTTTATTCGGCATACATTGGTACAGTGTGAGTGAGATGGGGCACAATCTAAAGCATAGAGAAGAAAAAGATGGCTAGTGTTTGTCGTTTGCGCTGTTAGTGTTTGTCGTTTGTTTTTGCGAGTGTATCGAGAGTGACTAAGGCGAGATGCAGGACTTTCCTTCCTTTTGTAAGCTTCATTTTCAGTGCGCTAATGACATATCTACCTTAGTTTAATATTTTATCAATGATCTACATTTAGAAGCGTAATTTCACAACCCAACCGCGAAGCATGGCTGGCTCTGTTCGTCACAGTCCCGGTTCGCATTAGACGAGCACCAGGTTCGAATCCCACATCCGTCTTCTTTACCTTGCGATTTTTAAAAATGTATATTTTATACATATTTTCATTTTTTATTATTACTTTTGTTTTCTTTTTTATTTTTATAATGCGCTTTGTCCGTTCTCCTTAAATTTTTGTGTTATGTCCTTTTTTCATGAAACTGTTAGAAATATATCATTTCTACAAATTACTATTTATAAACAGCTGTTTAGAGTAACTGTTAAAAAAAAAATGCATTTTCGGATATTTAAAAAAATAAAAGATTTTTTCTTCAAAACTGCAACTCTTATCGAAATCGGGTTTGTACGAGTGAAATAGATGGAGGCACTTGGAGGAGGCCTATACTGAAAGGGGCCATGAATAATGCAACAAAATGAAATCTAAATTTACTGTTTTGAACTATTATCAAATTAACTGTTATTTTTATTATTTTTCTTTTGTTAAATTATGTTGTGAACTAAGAAATTCATGGTTAAATAAAGGCTTATTATTATTATTTATTATTAATTTCTAGAAATTTGTAGAAAGAAAATTATAACGAATTGATTTTAAATATTAGTTTGCATTATAATTGATACAAAAAGAATATATTTAAAAAGATGGAACAATTACTACAAAAAATACAGAAAATCGGCTAAATTAATAATAATTAAAAAAAAAACAATTGCAAATAAGAAATCCAACAAAAAGCATACAACATAAAGCTGGGGTTTGAACCCGAACACATACAGGTGAAGAAAAATTTGCCGCGAAAAAGTAAAAAGAAAGAATAATTACAGAAAAAAATCAAATAAAATATCGCCAAAAATACAACAGTAAATTAAAAAGCATTTATTTCAATTAAAATCTACAAAAAGCATGTAATGTAAACCTGGGGTTTGAACCCGGGCAAAAACGAAATATGATTATTCATCAACAAACAGACACGTAAATATAATTATTTTCTGTGCGGGGTAAAGCAAAAATTGACATAGGTCCGTCAGGCAGCGCGCCTCAGCGGTCACTGTCGCTAAGCATAGAAGTGAAAGAGAAGGCAATGGACGCCGCGATGGAGCGACGTTTCATTCACGTTATTTATCATTAAATACATTATTTATTTTAGAATATCTTAGTTAAATCGATAAACAAAAACAATGGTTTCATTTACTATTATATTTTACATCGCTCTTCTCATTTTTATCAACATTTGATGATTAATAATACAGTTACAACTGTTATAAATTCAATTTTAGGGGTTACTTTAGGATTTTTTTCTATCGAGAAAATTAATTCAAAACGTGTTTTGAAAATAATGGTTTCCTGCTACATATAATCAAGATTTACATATAATTTTTTGGCTGCTCTGAAATGTATACATTTAGCTAAAAAACTGTTTTTTGAAGCCTATTTTTACTGAGCACAGCGCCTAAACCTAGATTCAAATCGTTTTGAGTTATACCAGGAATAGGTCCTCCAACACAATTTTACCCATAACATATCATACAATTATACCGGCCATAATTTATAGGGTCTACATAAAAAATAGCAAAATGGCCTAAATGTAGTCTAATAGCCAAAAAACATCATAAATCCGAGCGGATCAACGACCCATTGACCGAATCAGCGTAGTTTCCACCTCCGTTGGCGAGATGTTACGATACCGTCGCCATGGTAACCGTGGACAAACAATACAGCCGCCATAATACCTATTGCTTCAAAACAAACTTTTGTTTCAATAATCTGTATCGTTTCATACACATTGCTGTCTTTCTTCACAAATTGTCACAAATCAACAGTAAAAATACGCAATAGACATCAAAAGTTAATTTCAAACGTTGTATTTTCTTTTCATAGTACAGATGTGAATCTAGTTAAGCAACAAAACACGCGAAAATATAAGTTCAGTCATTGTATTAAGGGTTACGATATAATCAATAGATATAATATTCGAGAAACGCTTTGGGAAAGCGAACTGCTGCGGTCAATTTGGATGTTTTTAACTTTTTATTGTGAAAAGATCATAGGTATCAAACGCGCTACTCGTTTTAGTATCTTTAACAAAATTTTAGGTATACCATATCTTTCCTTTGACCTTTCATAGTTTAGAGCGGAACATGCCTGCTAATAAAAATCTAAATCGGTATTTCGTGTTCGTAAAAGGGCATTCTCCTTTTTATTTTACCATACTTGACTCGCGAATGGTTTTTAAAAACTTATAGACTGCCAATGGCGCCGATTCTGTTGTTCACAAACTAAACTAATTTTAAGTTAAATGCATCTTTTTCTTTCCATTCCGTTAAGATAAGGATAGAAGAAAACATTTTAATTTAATTCTGCCAAATTATGATATTCCATAGACAGTTTAGACACGATTATAAACATGGCGACTAAAAATACACCACTTTACGTCAGGAGCGCACTATTTTGACAGGTCTAAACTGACATTTTATCTTCTGTCCTTTTCTCAACGAAATGGAAAGAAAAAGATGCAAATAACTTTAAATTTGTTTACCTTGTGAACAATAGAATCGGCGCCAATGTCCCGATTCCCTTGTTCGTAAACTAAACTAAATTTAATTTAAGTGCATCATTTTTTTTATATTTTATTAAGAAAAGGATAAAAGATGAAATGTTATTATTTAAACTAAAATGTTATCTTCTATCCTTTTCTTAATGAAATTGAAAGATAAAGATGCACTTAACTTAAAATTAGTTTAGTTTGTGAACAACAGAATTAGCGCCACTATTCGTCTTTTCAGCCAAATCCTATGTAATTCTATTTAAGACTTGACTATTATCATATATTATATTTAATATATCAAAATAATAATATAATATAATAATATATAAATATATCATTTATTATATTTTCTATTTGAGACTTCAAACCAAAATCTCGTACGGTGTTCCACAGGGATCGGTCCTGGGACCGCATCTGTGGAACATCGGGTACGACTGGGTGCTGCGCGCCGACCTCCCTACCGGCGTCAGCGTAGTTTGTTACGTTGACGACACGCTAGTCCTGGCACAGGGGAGGTCGCATCAGGCGGCGGCTGACGCAGCGACCCTCGGGGTTGCGACAATCGTCAACAGGATCCGGCAATTGGGACTCGAGGTGGCCCTGCAGAAGTCCGAGGCCATGTGCTTTTATGGTCCTCGGAATGCACCACCGTCGGGTTCCCACATAACGGTAGGAGGGGTTCACATCGGCGTCGGGTCGACGATGAAGTACCTGAGACTCGTCCTCGACAGCCGGTGGAACTTCGAGGAGCACTTCCGACGTTTGGCACCCAGACTGGAACGGGCCGGGGCTGCCCTAAGGCGGCTCCTCCCCAATCTAGGGGGACCAAACGCCTCCTGCCGGGGGCTCTATGCGGGGGCCGTGCGGTCCATGGCCCTTTACAGGGCACCGGTGTGGGCGCGGTCGCTAAGGAAGCGACCAACCCGGTGCCTGACCGCGTCCCAGAGGGTCATGGCCATTCGGCTGATACGGGGATACCGTACGGTCTCCGCTGAGGCGGCGAGCCTTCTTGCCGGATTGCCGCCATGGGATCTGGAGGCCAAAGTCCTCGCCCACATGTGGGAGTGGCGAGAGGAGGCGAAACGCCGGGGCATAACTCCGCTGCCGCGAGATATTGCGGTACGGCGGAAAGAGCTCCGGCGGGATCTCATGGCAACATGAAGAGTGCGATTGTCGCAACCCAGTGCTGGGCACGCCACAATAGCGGCGGTAAGTCCCCTCTTTGAGGAGTAGCTAGAGAGGCGCCACGGCGCCCTCACCTTCCGCCTGGCGCAGGTCCTCACCGGACACGGTTGTTTCGGGAGGTTCCTGTTCCATATATGGCGGGAGGAAACGCCAGGGTGTCACCATTGTGTGGATCGCCCTGAGGACACGGTGGAGATCTGCCCGGCTTGGGTAGAGTACCGCCGTGTCCTCGTAGCGGCGATCGGCGGTGATCTCTCGCGTCCGACCCTGGTCCAGGCCATGGTCCGAAGCCAGAGTGCATGGCAGGCCGTCACCTCCTTCTGCGAAGCAGTAATGCTGGCAAAGGAGGAGGCGGAGCGCGTGAGGCAACGGGAATCCCAGCGCCCTCACGCCACTAGCCACCGCAGGAGACGCCCTGGTCGGGAGATGACACCAAACTCCCAGCCACCGTAGGCGCGGGCCTGCGGGCGGTGAGCAATAGGCAGCTCGCCGCCCGGTAAGGACCAGGCCCGAGTCGACGGCGCGTCGTGTTTCACGCGCCTCAAAGAGATGTCAGCACATCGTGACGGGGTCCACGAAGACCGATGCCTCCTGGGTCAGGGTTGCGGGTTGGTTAAACAAGAAACCGTGGCCCTGGCCGTCCCACAGCCAAGTGAAGAAACACGGGTGGGTTTTAGTCAGTAAAAGTCTGACATGCCCTTCCGCTCCGCCCAGAGCGGAAGAAGTCATTTGATGATTTCCCATCCTAACAAAAAAAAAAAAACAAAATAAAGTCTTTTTATATACTTTCCTGTTATTTAAATTGTAATATTTATACCCCGGTAACTTCATAATTCAAAATATACCTATGTTTTATAAATAAAACTTTGACTTTTTTATTTTCAGTTCCATTAAAGGTTAAATTTTATACAACTTTGTTCACGATTAACAAACTCACTATAGCATGAGTTACTATTTTTTACTAAGTAGGTATTGTACAGATGACAGCACATCAAGCTACTACAATCTGTCAGATTTCGTTATCCGACTTTCAACTTTATCACTAAAGCATTAAGGCTCAAGGTTGATTGGGGATATCTGACAGTTTCGTGTAGGTTGACCTGTCGTCCATACTTACGTTTCGGGTCGGGCAGTGTTAACTATTGGATTTTTCGATCCGGTCAAGAAGGCAGAAAAGTGTTAGATGATCAAGTTTTAGTTTATTAAATGATATTATGTCATTCCTATGTGATAAATTATTAATTAGGAATTTAGGATTTAGCAATGTATTTTTTTTACTAATAATGGTTAACCATTAGTAAAAGAATTAGTCTATACTATATCAAAAAGTTTTGTTAGCAAACAAATACAGAACGCAATGAAATCCTCATTAACATGCCATTCTAAAGCATAATTTACACAGCATGACACTTGTAACCTCGACGCGACATAGTCATGAAAGAGTCAAGAGTCGTCAAGACTATTTCAGTAAACTCTGCATAAAGCCGTCCACAAGTGTACGAGTTACGATCTATCTTGGTCATCCATCGCATAACTCCGGCTGCTAACTGCGATTGGTGTGCTTTTACCTTACACCTTGTTTAGTCACGAAATAAAATCAGGTAATGTGGTGGCAACGTGCCTACCACGAAAGATTGTAAACAAGATTCAACTGGACAGTATTTGAGATAGCAATATATTAGAATATATAATAGAATGATGCTTTCGGAGTATATCTCTCTGTAATCGATCGTGTTGCCGCCTTTGGGACCTTAATAGGTCCCAAAGGCGGCAACCACTTATCTCCAACTTTCAGATGCGGAGTTCGTAGACCACCGGACCAGATCAGGAGAAGGCGCACGTCGACTCCGTTCACTGGTAGACTCACTATCCCCTGGGGGTTACTTTAAATACTTAAAACTAATTAAATTTTGTGACCGTTAAAACATCGTGGCCATGACTCGCTAGCTTACCAGTTTGAAGGGAAATAACTAGCGCCACGTCGAGTGGCGGTCGGCGGAAGGACGCACTCCCACTATGGCTGTGTAACGTTTTTCATCAAGTTTTTGGCAGCGCTTACCGCCGATGAACATAAAAATCAGATGAGATATTCAACAGGTAAAGACAAATGATGACAGAAACATGAATTTTCTTTCACCTGATTACGTCGAAACTTTTTAGAGCTTTATTTTTAGTGGTTGTGATGACCACGTAAATGGCACATTTGGTTCTGACAACAGCACATCAAGCGACAACAGGTCAAAATACCCCAAACTGTCAGACATTCCCAATCAACCTTAAGCCTTAATGCTTTAGAGATAAAGTTGAAAATCTAATAAAGAAATCTGACAGATTGTAGTAACTTGAGGTGCTGTCGTACGTACCTACAAACGCCACATGCGACAACGCGTCATACGTCGTAAGTAATAATATAATATCGTATAAACGAATTCTACATCTCGGAAGCAGAGTTTACCGTGCAACTAGCATACATACGACTTCTCATCATCAACCGCCAGACTCAACACCGGCCTGGTCGGAGGATCCTCCCTTTTCTATGCAGGATGGATGAAGCTTAGTCCCTGCTCTTCGTGCCTCCACGCTACTATAAACTATCAAATTTCTCTTTTAGACTTCAACTTTATAGCTAAAGAATTAAAGCAAAAGATTAATTCGGAATATTTGACTGTTTCGGGTAGCTTGTTTAACAATCTTCAAAAATTATTCAATTTTGGAAGTCGATGCCAAAAACGAATTTACAAAAACCAAAGACACCATGACCATGAAGTATATTGGTTTTTGCCACTGACTTCTAAAATTGGTTATTTTTGACGTTGTAGTGTTTCTTTGGAAGTCGGTTGTTTTTTTATTTGTAAAAAAGTTTTTTGTACTACAATCATACATCTAAAGCCGTGGTCACATGGAGCATTAACTGATAGGCCGCGACAGGTGTTAACATGCCGTGAGTTTGATCGGCACGTTCCTTCGTAGCTATAATAAAAAGTAAAAAAACTGAAACCCAACTACGACAAAAAACGACGCTGAAAAAGTATAAAACAAGATTTTCAGAATACTGAACTGAACAAAGTTGCTAATGTACATAGTTGCAAGTAAATGGACACAGTAGACATAGAATAAAGAGGGGAAGTAGGTTATCTGCGACCCAATCCGCGATTTAATTGCCTACTGTCTTAGGGTTGACGACTGTCCGCGCTTCGTCGGTTACGGTTGTCGCCCAAACCACTAACAAATATTTATAGACTAAGAGCTTATGTTTAAATTATTTGCTTAGTATTTAGTTTACATATACTAGTCAGTTTTTTTTTTTTTAATTTTTATTTTTAGTTTTGTACACATAAAGAACCATATTTATTTTTATTTTTAATTAATACAAATATAAATAATACAAACATAACATCTATTGAATCACATATTTAATACAAAATTACAAATTAGCTACAGAAAAATACCTACTTTCTTCGGTTTCGACTAATACGAAACGCGTTGTTATTAAACTTTAATGTGTAATATATCCGTATCCTTGTAAATAACTTTTAGAAATATAATTTGAAAAATATAAGTCTTTTATTTGTTCATAAATAGACATACCAACTTTGCAGTTTATGTGATCATTTTTTAAAAGCTAATGTGCCGAAAAGCCGTGACGCGCGTATCTCGTTCCGTGCTAGCCGCGACTAGCGCAGTCATAGGCACTCTAATATTGTGTTTAGGTGTGCGTGCGGCGACGCATAGATACTATGGCGCACACATACAAGCCGCGCGCGGTCCGTTTGTATGAAGATAACGTACTTCCCTCTCTTTATTCTATGCAGTAGACTCTACCAAGATGCCTTCGTTGTAAATTGACAATAATATCATACAATACTATTCTGAAGTATGCAATATTCATTATTTAAAGATAAATTTTCATGTTTGGAAAGACGTAGTCACACGTTACTTATACCTACCTACCGTAGCACCTTGACAACGTGTGACTACGCCTTTCCAAACATGAAAATTCTACTGTGTCCATTTACTTGCAACTATGTACATTAGCAACTTTGTTCAGTTCAGTATTCTGAAAATCTTGTTTTATACTTTTTCAGCGTCGTTTTTTGTCGTAGTTGGGTTTTAGTTTTTTTACTTTTTATTATTTGTACTATTTTGGTGTTAAAGTGTATTTGTGGCGCATAATATTAACAAAAGTTAAACTGATGAACTAAAAACTAGGTACTTGACATATTACATCTACACGCACATATAACAACGTAAGCTCGAAGGCATATAGTGCAGAGGACATTTTTATGGGAGTTTTAGCCAGTTATCAAACTGTGTGTAAGCATTAACTATCCTAATAATTTATCCATGCATTTCCATTTTCCATCTATGTTGCGTCAACGACGATTTAAATAAGCGCGGGCTTCTCTTAACTCGTGCTGGTGGCGCCTCTCTCAAGAGTGCCAAGAAAAAGAACTAGAACAAAAAAGTATGGCGGACTCAGCGCATACGACGCCGCGTGTATTCTAAATAATTCCGAATATCTGATTTTCTAAGGGCTTCACTGGCCAAATAAACCCTCAGTTTCCATATTGGTGGTGTGTCTGTGCTTGACGAGTGTAGGCAGTGAACAAGCAGCATCAAGTCCACATAAAGAAGATAGTTGACCGGCCGGCGCCTGCCCCGTCGTTGGTGATTCCTCTTTCCTGTCCTGTTGGATCCAGGTTAGTGCTTTGCATGTTTGTTTTCCCTGCTTTGAGACCCTGGGGTTGATAGGAGAATGCAGTGACCCTTCCAGAAAACATCAACAAACTGATTCCGCCTTTACCGCGTGGAGTTACTCCCAGCTTATGTCATTTTCATTAGTGCATTACATATTCTATTAATGTTCACAATGCTCTATAATGCATAAAGCGATTCACAGTTCCCGTGATCCGCGCTTTACTCTTATCGCTCATATTTAACATCATTAAAGCATTCTTGTAATTAAGTACAAGCATAAAGTACTCGTGAAGCTCTTTCACGTGATACCAGACACGGTATATTTATTTTAATTTTATATTAACATAGAACTTATTGTCCGCTAGAGGGCGCAATACTAAATTTGGTGACAACCTTTATAGCTCATAACCAACAGAATATCAAGGCCCTTCTAATGGTACTGCAGTGGTCTTATTCTGAAAAGTAGTAAAGAAGGTATGAACGAAAAGATGTGAATTATATGCAACCAACCCATGAATACAGGTAAAGTCACAAGCAAATGCTAGCAATATATATATTTTCAAAATGTACAAGTAAAGCGCTTTCATATGATACCAAACACGGCATATTTATCTTAACTTTATTTTTTTACTCTGTATGTTTTGTCCGCTAGAGGGCGCCACATTCGATTTTGTGAAACCCCATATAGCCTATAACCAGCGGACAATTAAGACGCTTCTAATGATACGTCATTTGTCGAATTCTGATAAGAAGTTTAGAAGTTACGAGGGAACAGATGAACATACATACATACATACATACATACATACATACATACATACATACATACATACATACATAGCCTGTCAAAATCATAACCCTCCTTTTGCTTTGCCGTAGTCGGGTAAAAAGACGAAACATTTCTTCTTGCTTGAGTCGTTGTATCTAAAGGTCATCATCGATCCTTTTTTTCAGAATTAAACAGCCCTTTGCTACTTCGTAATTGCTGACCATAAAAATTGTGTTGTGCTTAGATTTGCTTTCACGCAAAACTCAAGTTTTTTCTGAGAATACCCTCGCCTATTGTATACAAAGAGACGACAATTCGACAATAAATAAAACTTCGTATGTCTAGTGAAGTTCTCAGTCTGTATACAATCAATCAACTAACTGATATATCCAAAACTTTAGTCACTAAGTAGTCGAAGATTGTCAAATCCCATAAGGCCGCTGCCTCGAATCTGGCGGGCAGCGGGGCGGCGGCGGCGGCGGCGAGTGAGCGGCATGATCTTGTGCGTAAAATCAAACGGATCGGTTCTCGAAAACAGCGGCGCGGCAATGGCACTCGAATCGGGAACGGGTCTTCGATGCCCGCTCGGCTCCCGCGCATGCAAGATTCGAGGCAGCGGCCTAATGGGACCTGCAGCGGTATTTAGTTTGTTTAACTATAAACACTATTTTAATTTCAATGTTTAGGATTCATTTGATAATTTCAAAACTCTCCTATGCATTAGTATTGTTATTATTTTCATGTATTGTCCTATTTTCACCACATTTGTACGTATAAATATATCACAATCTCAATCCCGATCTTTTTAGGGGAAAGTCAAGCTGAGTGTCATGCTCATTTTTCATTGGCCTTTTAAAATTATTTACAGTGTTGTTTACCAAATAAAAGTGCGTGATTTATGTAGTAAAAAGTGTATTCAGTAAATAATTCATAAAGAACAGTGAAATATCGCAGCATAGTGACCACATTAAGACTTTGTCTCAAACCTCCCTCGTAAGACGGTTCACGCAGCCGTCTTTTTCGACATGAATAATTCATTACGTGACATTGGCTAAATGCACACACCGTGCGAAGCCAAAAAAGAAAAAATCCCGATCTTTTATTGTTTCACCTACTTGACCTCCTTCGATCAATCCCTATCAATTATTTCCAGCCAGGTCTTACGTCAAATTCCTTACACGCAAGACGGTCTTCTCTACCCCACTCACTAATTGCACCACAAACATGACCTTATAACCGAGCAATATGTAGGTTACTTCGCACAAAACGCCAACGATTAGCCTTAACATACGTAGGGGCAGCTCTGACCCAAATACGCGTGTGAAAATTGCGTAGTATGTCGAACAGTGATTCATGACAGACTTCTTGAATATAACTGTTAGGAAATCTGACTTATGCATGGATTGTTCTGCGTAACTTTTTACTTTTGCTGAGTTAAGGTCATTGAAGTAAAACAGAGATAAATAGCCTGCCCGAAACTCAAAAGCTTTGGAAGTCATTTCCTTATTCTCCGATGTTTCATTTTATGGTTATTTATTTGTTGTTTTTTGTCTTGTTACTTTTTATTTCCAAACTTATGGGAAACTTACAGTTCAACAAATCAGAGCAAAATTTAATTATACAATATGTAAAGAAAACCCTGTCCGACCCATAAGGGTAATAAAGGTTAGGTTAGGTTAGACCACAGACACTTGACCAAATATAATATAAAATTTTACGTAATCATCATAGTAACAATACTAATGAATTTTGAATTAATCCTTTTTTCCCGGGAATTAATTCTAATTTCCCCGAAATTTGGTAATTTTTAAAAAAGTGACAACACCGGTATTATTTTAAGCGAATAGCGACGCGACCACGTCACAGGTGCCGCGTGCCCTGCCCCCCTGCCGCTGCTGCTGTGTGTGTTGCTTACCGCACATGTATTATATGTAAGTTATCTCTTTTTGCGAAATAATATTTATTTTTTTAGGGGGATTTTATTTTTAAGTTTAGCCTGTCTTTGTGGGCATTAGTAGAATCAGTTATCGATACCTAACTATACCTTCACGGATCGGACAGCGTTTTCTTTATATATTGTATGAAGAATACAGAAACTAAAATATATATAAACATAACAAAAGGGGTCGCATTTTTAGATTGTTTTATACCTGTACATACTTTCGCGTTTTATATACATTAAACTACATGGTGCTTCGAGACGTTCTACTTCATCACTGGTCGTGAAATGTTAACAGGGACTAGAACAGGGGCTAGAACGTGTCTGCGAATTTGCATAAACAAGAACGGTGGCATTTTATACTGCTATCGCTGCGTGCTTGATACAGATCTCGCGTGATAGACCTACACAATAGTCGTAGCCCTAGGACCATGACATTATCCCATAAAACTATACCTACCTCTACACTAACTCTAACTGTACCGGCTATAAGCTATGCTCTAGGCTATGCTAAAGTACCCCATTAAGCCCTACTTCTGAAAAGAAAATACCGGCTGATATTTTTTTAAATAAATTAATAGGTTAGGTTTATATGTAGTTAGGTGCGTTTAGTTACATATTTTTATACATCTTGTTTCACCACCTCTGGATAAGTTTCCAATTGCCTCATATTTTGCCAGATGTAAAAAGTACAAAAAGCAACACCACATTCGCCGACAGAACACCATGAACTTTGATGGTTTTTATACAATCCATACTAATATTATAAATGTGAAAGTAACTCTGTCTGTCTGTCTGTCTGTTACGCTTTTCCGCTTAAACCTCCCAACCGATTTTGATGAAATTTGGCACACATAATTTTTAGACCCTGAGAAAGGACATAGGCTACCTTTTTATTAAAAAAATTGATATTCCCGAGGGAATTCTAAAAAGCGCGATATAACCGAATTCTAGCGGGAAAGGGAAAGGGCGGAAAGCTAATCCATACTAATATTATAAATGCGAAAGTAACTCTGTCTGTCTGTCTGTCTGTCTGTTACGCTTTCCCGCTTAAACCTCTCAACCGATTTTGATGAAATTTGGCACAGACAGTCTTTAGACCCTGAGAAAGAACATAGGCTACCTTTTATCGCGGAAAAAATTGATGTTCCCGAGGGAAATCTAAAAAGCGGGATATAACCGAACTCCACGCGGGCGAAGCCGCGGGCGGAAAGCTAGTACCAAATAAAACCTACCTGGACATTAAGAAACAGCGTCTGCATCTCGCAAGCCAAGTTTACCGTGAAACTAGCATACATACAACTTCAGACATCAACCGTGGGGCAAGTTGTACGCGCCAGATACAACACTCGCCTGGTCGGAAGATCCTCCCTTTTCTAGGTAAGATGAGTGAACTTGACACCCTGCCCCACATATCTCACTATATTCTAAGGAGATATTGGTGCCGATTCAGTTGTGCACAAAGTCAACAAATTTTAAGATAGAAGATACAATTTTAGTTTAATACTGTCAAATTTAGATAATCCATAGACAGTTTAGACGCGATTAAAAACATGGAGACTAAAAATACGCCACTTTACCATAGAATACTTTATTCTATGACTTTACGTCAGGAGCGCACTAATTTGACAGGTCTAAACTGACATTTTATCTTCTGTCCTTTTCTCAACGAAATGGAAAGAAAAAGATGCACTTAACTTTTTTTTTTTTTTTTTTTAATAATTATAAACTAGTGCTTCACTGCAATCCCGCCTGATGGTAAGCAGTGATGCATTCGTTGAGTGTAAAGCGCACTAGTTTATTAAGCCTATTCACTTAAAAAACTTAGGAATAGGAAGGATGACGGCAGTTGAACGAGGTGATGCAATGTTAAACCCAAGACCAACACGATCAAACGATGCTGCGCTAGAGGGAGATTGATCTGGAGACTCTCCACGACCAAATTCCCGAGACAATAACATTTGGCGCATCGTACCCGCCACACATCGCAACACAACTGCTCAGACCCGTCCTCCGTACGGCTTGACCAGACATCATGCCGGAACACGACGAATCGCTTGGCGGCAAGACTTTGTCTGGTGGGTGGTAACTTCCGCCGGCGGCCGATGTTATGGCCTACCACCGAGAAAAACTTAAAACTTAAAATTAGTTTAGCTTGTAAACAACAGAATTGGCGCCATTGAGAAGGTTTAAGTTACACAGAGAGGTCAACAGCTTTGGAAAGAAATATACGTCCGACTAAGAAGTGATTTGTTCGAAAGTCTATATACTTTTATCTTTATTCCGAAATATGAACATAATTAATCAATATCAAATCCATCGGGTAAATCGCCTATTAAGTAGTTCCACAGACACGCCACTCACAAAAATACGTTGACTTGGGTACATCAATCTAAGGGAAATACAAGAAGGACTGAAACACCAATTTTCCACTTAACTGACGCAAATTCAGTTCAATGGCATTTAAATGTTTCACGCAACTGATTAAGTATGCATAGGGGCTGTTGTGAGCTATCGTGAACGTCGCCACGAACGGTTTGAAGAAACTTAAGGGTCAATGGTACTCAAAGCTTTTGTTTTAAATACTGTAGTACGTAGCTACGTATAGTATAGGAGTGGCAATCACCGATCCAAGAAAGTCCTCCAGTCAAGGTCGACATAATCTCCTCAAACTTTAAAACATGGAATGTTTTTATTTTGGACTCTACACAAATTTGGTTCCACACAAGACTGTATTATTTCAGAAAAGCATATTCGCAATGGCTCCGAAATTGTACAACAAAGTGCCAAAATACATGAAGTCGGTGGAAGGCATTGATATATCTAAAAGGAAATTGTTCCTATTTTTGATCGAGAAGGCATATTATTCCATTCAAGAATTTCTTGATGATAAAATATGAATTTTTATTTTCATTTACTTGACTGCTGTAATATAACCACATCGACAGACATTTTTATTTTTGTTTTTAAATGTATTTTTTTGACCATGTAATGTAATGCTTTAGCTGACTTTATTAATTTGTATCATTGTCTTATTATTAATATTTTATCTTGGATTATTGTATTTTCATGTTTGACATTCCTAATATAAACTTACTATTATTTTATAATTATTACTTAATACTATTTTTGCACGCCTAATTTAAGGTAGATAGTAAAGGATCATTGTATTTATTGAACATCTTCATTGTACCTACTATCTATGCAAATAAAAATTATTATTATTATTACTCTTTTTATTACAACGTATTTTGTTTATGGCTTAGTTTGTAAGTGATTGGGCAAAGTAGGACAGTAGTACATTACGCAGCCGCCGCCAAGACAGTAAACAAACCGTCATATTGCATTATCTCATATCCAATTGCCCTAGGATACGAGATTGTGCAATACGACAGCCCCCGTGGCGTAGCAGTAGCGAAAGCGGCCGCTGCGCAAGGAGGCGCTGGTTCGATCCCCGCGCAGGGCAAATATTGGTATGCAAGAATATGAATATTTGCACAGGTCTAGTCGTGCCTCGGAAAGCACGTTAAGCCGTTAGTCCCGGTTGTCATACGAACATCTAATGGTAGTCGTTACGGGTTGTTGGAGCCCTCAAACGTTCATCAATTGATCTAACTGCAATTCTTCGATATCGCCTTCGGGTGGTGAAGGTCAGACGGCAGTCGCTTCACGGAAAACATCAAAGTTTAGCCAAAGTCAACAGTAACTGGTAAAGCGGACCTCTGACTCCAAAAGTTGAAAAAGCTACAAATAAAGCTGAAAATGCAACTGGGGTTAACGGTGAGATGATGATGATGATGAGATTGTGTGATACGCGTTTTTACATTTTAACAACTGGGTATTGTGTTGGGTACATTGTGGTTTTACTATGACATCCTCCGACCATTTAAACTAAACAACACAACAACTTGAAGTTCAAAATTCCACAACGTTCCTTGATAAGTCATCTAATGTTTAGGCCCCTCGTTCGTGGAATTCATTGCCAGTTCTGCCATTGCAGAAATAAAACGCACACAGTCGTTACAGGTATGTATTTGTAATACTCGTGAAGTAACACTATCTAACCAATTACTTTGCTTACTAATGTATTCAGTATGTATGTATTTATTTATGTATGTATAATTTTGGATATGTATGTATTGTGTATTGAATGTGTAATATTAGCACCAACTATAATGAATGGGACTGCCAATTAATGTCTAGGAAAATCTCTGTCCATTCAGTGGTTACATTTTTAAGTAGGTAATGTATGTTTTTGATGTACAATAAAGATTATAAATAAAACTTATTCAAACTATCATATAAATATCAATGGAAATAAAAAATAATGCTTAAATCTTGAAGAATTGGTCACTAACTCAAATAACGAGTTTTTTGGCCTCTAGCCTTATTCGGAGTCAGATGTTGACCTTCAACAAGGGTGCTGCGTCTGATATTCTGACAGGAATTCAACCAGCTGTGTTGGTTATGTGGTGCTGCTCCCCAAACGATGGGGCTCTTAAGCACATATTTATATAGTGTCCTGTGTGTATAGTTACTTATCTACTTGTTACAAGATCTGATGAACTCTATTGGTAGCGTCAAACTCGTATACGAATTCTAAGCTGACTCCGTTCAGTTCATAATTTGATTTCCATCGACGGTCAAAGAAGTCACATGTATACCTGTTACTAAATTTCATCATCATCATCATTTCAGCCGAAAGACGTCCACTGCTGGACATAGGCCTCCCCCAAGGTTCTCCACGACGACCGGTCCTGTGCCTCCCGCATCCAGCGGTCTCCCGCGACGGACCGACGACCTTTACCAGGTCGTCGGTCCACCTTGTCGGGGGTCTACCCACGCTACGTCTTCCGGTGCGTGGTCGCCACTCGAGGACCCGTCGGCCCCATCGGGCATCGGTCCTACGGGCAATGTGTCCAGCCCACTGCCACTTTAGTGTTGCAATTCTTCGTGCGTCGGTTACTCTCGATCTCCTCATTCCTGATTCGATCGCGCAGTGAAACCCCAAGCATAGCCCTCTCCATTGCCCTTTGAGTGACTTTGAGCCTTCTTATAAGGCCCATTGTTAGCGATCACGTCTCAATTCCATAGGTCATCACGGGCAACAAACACTGGTCGAAGACTTTTGTCTTGAGACACTGCGGTATTTCGGACGAGAAGATTTTACGTAGCTTCCCGAAAGCAGCCCAGCCGAGTTGGATTCGACGATTGACCTCTTTCTCGAAGTTGGAACTTCCTAACTGGATAGTTTGTCCCAGGTACACGTAACTGTCAACAACTTCGAGAACAGAGTCTCCAATCTTTATAGGAGTCGGTACAACATGGGCATTAGACATGACTTTCGTCTTGTCCATGTTCATTTTAAGGCCGACTCGCTCGGAGGCTCTACTTAGGTCTTCGAGCATTGTACTCAGGTCCTCTGCGGTCTCAGCCATGACTACGATATCATCAGCAAACTGAAGGTGTGTCGTATGTACTCGCCATTGATGTTGATGACCAGTCCTTTCCAGTCCAAAACCTTGAAGAAATCCTGCAATGCAGCGGTGAACAGTTTCGGGGAGATAACATCTCCCTGTCTGACACCACGCTGCAGAGGTATTGGTTTCGTGACTGACATGGTGGCGTTTTAGTACAAACCCTTCTGCGCTTCAATATAACGATAGTCTACTTGACACCGCTGGAGAGACTGCAGTACAGCCCAAGTCTCGATCGAATCAAAGGCTTTTGCGTAGTCCATAAACGCCAAGCAAAGGGGTAGGTCCTCCTCGGTACTCCTCGGTACTCCTCGGTCTTCTGTATAACCTGCCGCAGCGTATGTATGTCGACACTTGAAAGGCAATCATATCTAAGCGACAAAAATTCGTAAATTGAGTTATGTACACCAAACGACGCAGAAAAATCTGGCGTTTCGAATGGTGTATATAACTCAATTTAGGAATTTTTGTCGCTTAGATATGATTGCCTTTCAAGCGTCGATGTGGTCTACTGTGTTGAAGCCTTTTCGGAAACCGGCTTGTTCGGGAGGCTGGAAGTCGTCAAACCTGCAGGCGAGACGAAACTTACTAAATTTGAATGGTTATTATCCTCATCTAGTAGATTCATGTGGATATTTGTAAACATGTTAGGACAGTAACGTTTGAAGATATATAAAGGAAGCTAAGCACTAACTTCTTGAAGAAATGAAAGCTTGAACACCATTGGTTGGCCTCGTGGTAATGAACTTGTGAAATCGAAGGTGCCTGAACTTAGATAAACGCCACGATATGATGAAGGTCTTTGTGGCTGTTCCAAGCTGTATAATTAGCCTTACTTAACTTGTACTTAGCAATGGAAGTGGAAATGTTAATGTATACTTAGGTAAGCTATTTGTGATTCAGTTTTTACATAAAGAACTTTTGATCGGGGCTTGATTTTATTTTGTTTGACAGGATATTATTCTTGTGAAGAAAAACACTCATGTGAAAATATATTTAATTGGTATGAAAATATCGTAATGTAAAATAATTACACGCAGAAATGTGACATACTTACAACTCCCCGTGTTCTTTGTGTTAGAGGTTTTGTTAGTCAACTGCTGGTTAGCCTTTTTCTGCGCAGTGGAAACCCTCATAGATTTGTTCCGTTATAGGGGGTATGCTGAACTCTTACCGGTTAAAACCATCGCAGCGTTCCACCTCTGCCTATGACCAGGGGATCGGGATTTTGTTTTTTTTTATAAATTATAAGCCAATGCTTGACCACAATTCCGCGCGATGCCCCTGATGATGGGAAGCAGTGATGCAATAGTTGATGGTAAAGTTCGCTGATATATTAAGATCCTATTCACTATAGCCTTGGAGACACTTAACATTCAGATTCGCATTAACATTTACTGCTCTCAAACTTTTGGCCTTGCCATCTAATGAGAGCATAGCTTCCTTGAACTACCAGCATCCTAGTCTAGAGGTTCACCAGCTCTTCGCTTGTAGGTTATATATGAGTACACTCCTGTATCCACGTACGTAGCTGCTTAAAGGGGGTAGACACGATAGGTTCCGATCCACAGACTGCTGCACTAGATACCTTTTCTGGCCAGGTCTTCAGCTGCATCGTTACCTAACAATTCACTGTGTTCTTTTATCCACTGCAGCGTCACTGTTACTCGTTCTGGTGAATTGTGTCATTTCCATAGTTTTCATCATCATCATCAACGTTTTTTATCGTCCCACTGCTGGGCACAGGTCTCCTCTCATACAGAGAAGGATTGAGCGTAATCACGAAGCTTGCTCAATGCGTTTTGGCTATTTCAAACTTAAAACCACACCCTCATGCTTATGAGGCTGGTTTTTTAACCACTAGGCCACCATGACTGACACTAGGCCACCACGACTAAGTGTTTACACGTCTATAGTTTTACACGTCTGTTAAACCTTTTCGGGATTACAGGCGCCATATTATGTTGTGTTGTGTTACGAATACACGTGTTCTCCAACAGCTGCGAGGACTTGACTTAACATTAAGCTGAGGCTTTGGAAGTGCTCACACAAATACCGACTTAAGAGAAAATATTTGCATACAAATACAAGAGTGAAATGCAACCTGCTCGGTAAAATCGATAAAGGTCAAGGTAATCGTACCCGTGCGTTTGCGGGCGGTGAGCAGTGGGCAGCTTGCCGCCTAGTAAGGACCAGGCCCGAGTCGACGGCGCGTCGTGTTTCACGCGCGCCTCCAAGAGATGACAGCACATTGTAACGGGATCCACGAAGACTGATGCTTCAAGGGTCAGGGTTGTGGGTTGGTTAAAAAAGAAACCGTGGCCCTGGCACACAGGCAAGTGAACAAACACGGGTGGGTTTTAATCAGTAAAACTCTGACACGCATTTCCGCACCGCCGGGAGAGGTCATTTGATGATTCCCATCCCAAACAAAAAAAAAGGTAATCGTAGGTATCCGTAATCCTACAAGCGTTATCAAATCAACGTGATTCACCACGCTGTCAGGAGAGATATTTGACAAACAACCCAGTTTTGGTCAGCTACGTGATAATAGATACCTACCTACAACTGAATCGTACCTTCGATTTGCTTCCATTCAATAGTTCAAATCACGTGATTCGTCATGTTTTCTGAGGAAGTAGTTGACAGTCAACCCTGCTTTGGTCAGTTAGTGGAGGTCCCCATCATCAATAAAGATTGGCAACACTAATAAAATACTAGTTGCGTCACGCGGTTGTATACGTACCCACAATACAGGAGTAATTCTTAGTGTGGAGCAACTTTTATAAAAAAAAAAAAGTCTCGGTCATTCAGATTTGCTAACTAAAATAAAGGTAACAGTCTATATATGTACTTATATGTATATGTGACAGACTGGTGGTTATTCAACAATTTCGATAAGTTCTACAAAATTCCTCCATAACCATCAATCCATAATTCTTGTCGTGAAAATATGTCTTATTTTAATTTTTTGAAAATAATTTATCTCTCATTTTCATGAGGCCCCAGCTAAATAGCTGGTGTTCTTAAAATTATATCATAGGGGAGTCCATGTTCACGAAAAGAAAACTAAATTTAACACTGGGCACAAGGCCATCAAAGCAATGGCTCTTGAACAATGGCAATTCAGAAAATAAACCAAGAACTTGTCAAAACAACACTTTTAAACGGAAACAAACAGCTTAACTTTAGCCAAAATCCATCCGGAAGTTGACAAAATTCCTACAGAGACGCAAAACTTTATTGGCACAGGATCAAGGTGACCCTGAGAACAACTATGTTTAAGCTACATATTTATATTTGTGCTAGACAACCTCCGTGGCGTAGCGGTAGCAAATGCGACCGCTGCGCAAAGAAGCGTGGTTTCGATCCCGGCGCAGTGCAAATATTTGTATGCATGAATATGAATATTCGCACTGGTCTGGTCGTGCCTCGACAAGAACATCTCTCTTCAGGTGGCGGTCGTTGCGGGTTGTTGGAGCCCTCCAAAGTTCAGCAATTGTTCTGAATGTAAATGCTCCGATGTCGCCTTCGGGTTGTGGAGGTCAGACGGCAGTCGCTTCACGGAAGGTATCGAAGTTTGGCCAACATCAGCAGTTGTACTGGTAAAGCGGACTCCAGACTCCAAAGCTGAAAAAAGGCTTTAGATGCGACTGGGATTAAAGCTGAGATGATGATGATGATTTATATTTGTGCATTCTTTTTTTCTTCACTTATTATCTAAACACTGGACTGTCGAACTGAATTTACAGTACGCCCGTATTTAGAGCGAAAGAAAATACGTTTATATGCTGTAAAAATTACGAAAAAAATATTTCGCCATTTATGTAAAAGTTCAATATTATTTTGCGACTACAGCCAGGCCAGCCTAGTATAGAACCTTTCACTGGGAACAGATCCAGACTCCAAAATAAAAAAAAATTGGTTGCCTGTAAAGTCGGTATACGGGCGAAAGTTTTACGTGACAACGACTTTGAGTGGTAAAATAATTTTAATGTGAATACTCATTCGTATAGTAGGAAGAAGGATGAAATAATAGTAACAATTTAAAACATTTATTTATACAAAGAATTATATTTAAAACATTAATTTATACAAAGAATCTCGCACTGAATTTCATATTAACAAAATTTTATTTTTACCTTTACACATACATACGTATTTATGTACAAATATACATACAATAACTTGCAATACATTTGCCTATCTCTCTCACTCGCTCTTAGGCGGGCTAACTGTGCTCGAGTGGAAGGGACGCGTGCCTTTCACTTGTTATTTATGTCTGTCTCTCTCGCTCTTAGGCGGGCTAACCATGCCCGAGTGGAAGGGACGCGTGCCTCTCACTCGCTCTCATTGTGAGCGCATAACGTGAGCGCAGCGTAACGCAGTTTCTTGAAGTGTCACCCGGCAAACCAATTTATAAGACGTTGTCACGTCAAAAGACCTGTCACTGTCATTATTAGTATATATTTAACATTGCGACTGACACTCCTTGAACTAAGTTTAGATGTACAGACGACAGCACATCAAGCTACTACAATCTGCCAAATTTCTTTATTAGATTTCCAACTTTATCGCTAAATCATTAAGGCTCAAGGTTGATTGGGAATATTTGACAGTTTCGGGTCGGTTGACCTGCTGTCGTCTGTTCTTACCGATGGCGTACAGAATCATTTGTGAAAATCGCCTTAAATCGATACAGAAGTAAGTTATGAAAGAGTGAAGGTTATTCTTCATAAGAATTACGATCGCGAATACAAAAATGATTACAGGTTACCGTTGATTGATTGAGGGAGCTATTACTGATTATGACGACGCATTTTATACGTGGGCATAACCAATTAAAGTAAACAAAGAACTATGTGAACCCTGCCAGTGTATATTAGGTTAAGTTATGGCTCTGCACGTGAGGGAAGGGATGACTCACTTTCCCTTGACTAAATAACGTCTATAATGTTTGAGTAAATGACGTCAAGTACGAGTGAATTAATAAACTTTTTTTTAAATAAAGTGAAAGTATTAATTTTGACTCCTTCAGGAACATCATAAAAGTAAAGTATCAAAACACAATCAAAACGAAAACCGGATAGGGCCCGTTTTGATGTCACGGACAATTAGAGTAATAATAACTAATGAAATTCTTCTTAATAATCATCATTTCTTGATGAAGAGATGTTTTGTCATCACAAGGAATTCAGAAGATAACCCTATACCTAAAACATAAGTTTTTAACCTTATTTATCTATTAATGAAACTTCAACGCGCGATGTTTGAGCTGTCCGTCGAGGTGTGAATCCGTGAAATTTTTTATTGACTTTATTGCTAATTGTGGATGACCTAGACTCCTCACTAAAGATTGATCCCTGGCTGCTCTGGACAGAGAGCGGTGGAAAGATACTGTAATGTTATGTACATATTCAGATATACTTACACTTATTATTTATACTCATATTCATACTTATATATGTATCATTCATTTCCACGGTCCATAATATGCTTTCCATTATTATGAGGCTCTGTTTTGATCATATTCCACTACACCAGGACTCATTTTTCTGTTTACAGACTCAGTCCTCAACTTTACGCCTAAGTTTCGGCGACTTATTGTCCCCTTAGCGTAGGAAGCCGTACCTATGCAGGACTGTATCACTTTTTCCTATCAAACACTGCACTTTTTAATTTAATACCATTTATATTTACATTGTTACAGAACATTTTCATTATTTTGACATTTTTTGACAACATTGTTGATGACGTATCTATGACAACCTTCTCATCAAAATTCTTGTTGGTCTGCTATTTTTATTTTATAATTGTTATTCGAACTCTTTTATGGTAAAATTATTTACCGTTCCTCGTCCCTATTTTCGAATATTTTTAATTTCGACCTCCAACCGTTCTGCGAGGTTTCTTTAGGAATCATCGCAGAGCAGTGGTCAGTCGAGCTCTGGCTTCCAAACAAGCCTCTTAAAAGTAGGTCTCCAGTAAACGTTGCCTCGAGAGCCCTTCTAGGGTTTTTCCTGCTGTGCCAGTCTCTATATCACTGGTGCGCCTGGAGCTGCCTGGCCCCCTGCCGCCGGTCCACGACAGTTTGGCGCCCAACGAAAATTTTCTGCACCCCCTTAACTTCCTAAATTCAAAAGAAACACTTCGTCTAGTGTCGTACATTCTCAGCTCTTTGGTTAAATATTTTGGCTATTCTATCCCTTTCATTTTCTCTTAACACACACATAACTCATTCACTCATATATACTTACTACACCTAACTTAATTTTCTTTTTTTCCCTAACAGGAAAACAAGGTATACTTTTACATACTTATAACTTACACTTAAATATGTCTCGTCAAATCAAATTTGAACTCTTAAATAAAAACGAGCTTGAATATGAAGTTACAATTAGACTGGAGGAACCAGCAAAGACAGTTATATTGTTAAAGAAGCAGATACTTCTGCTAGCTCCTACTACACCATCGGAAGATATTTTAACTTCTCCCATTCCTATAGAGGAGGAGTTAGCTCAGATAGATAGTACTCTGAGTTATTTAAATATTAAAATAGATAATCTATTACAGGGTAATTCCAAATACCATCGTTTAATAGAATCTTTTATTAATCATTTATTTTACAGGTTGGAACGTATAGACACAGACTTGAACCCTGACTATAAACTTAATCTAGACACTTTAAAATCCAAATTTGAGACACTTGAAGGAAGTTTCAAGATTTATTGTTCAAATCTAAACTCTATGAATCCTCATTCATATATCACTGCTCCTTCTACCCCTCCTATTCATACTCCTCTCGCCACTCCCTCTCCTCCTCCTATTTCTCCTCGTCTCACTGCTCCCTCTACTCCACCTATTTATCCTCCTTTCACAGCTCCTCTTTCCTCTCCTCTTTTAACTTCTTCAAATCATAATTTATTCAAAGATCTGAAACGATATACGTTTAATGGAAAATCTTGCCCTAGATCGTTTTTACAAAAACTTGACGAATATTGTCTTGTGCGGAATATACCCAAAAATTTGTTAATTACTCAGGCGTGTGATATTTTTACAGACAGTGCCCTACATTGGTTTAGATTTAAAATAAATCAAAATCCAGACCTAACATGGGATGAAATTTCTTTGTCTCTAATTAAAGATTTTGGCGGTTTTGACTATGATTTTAAATTATTGGAGGCCATCAAAAGTCGTACCCAAGGTCGTGATGAACCAATCATAATTTATATCTCAATTATGACGGGAATGTTCTCTCGTCTGGCTAAAAAATTGTCTGAAACGGAACAGTTAGAAATCATTCTAAGAAATATAAGACCATGTTACTCAGTATTCGTGGCACTAAAAGATATTAACTCTATTGATGCACTCTTGGCTACATGCCAAAATTATGAAAAATTCTTAGATCGAGACAAACATTTTAAAGAACCAAATAACCAACAAAATCCCCTTATTTCAGAATTTGCTTATAAACAAATTCATCCAACTTCTTCGGAATTTTCTGCTTCTGACCCAAAACCTCCTTCATACACAAATAGATTTTACAAAAACCCTCCCAAACAAGTAAACAGTCTAAAACAAGCTAACTCACAAGAAAATTCATTTTGCGTTCGTTGTCGTATGCATGGTCATACCTTAAATACTTGTACTCAACGTCACTTTCTAATTTGTTTTAAATGTGGTCTTAAAGGTTTTAAAACCCCAGACTGTCCTAATTGTTCACCTAAACCTAACTCTAGTTCAAAAACTAACGACTGACTTGAAAAGTAAAACAAACTTTGATGCCAACGATTGGAACGATTGGATTAAAACTCTTAAGAATTTCTTTTCATGCTATAAAATCTCTTCAACTCTATACTCTAATGAAAAGGATTTTAAACGACCTTTTGTTAACATCAAAGTTTACAATTTATCTTTGACTGGATTACTTGACTCTGGTAGTTCAATCACTATTCTTGGTAATAACTCTCACTTAGAATTTCTTAAACTAGGCTGTAAACTTTTCAAGTCAGATAAAATTACTATTTCTACAGCCAATAACCAGAAAATTAATTCTGTAGGTCATTGTTACCTTCCTATATACTTTAACAAACAGACCCACTTGATTAAGGCTTATATTTTTCCTGATATTTCACCGTCTTTAATATTAGGAATAGACTTTTGGAAAAAATTTAATCTTCTACCGAATATTCTCTCATCGACTGGTCTTTCAGAACTGGAGTGCTCAACCATCGAGACAATGAATGTCAAAGTATTACATCGATCATTTAACTGCAAATCAGAAGAATATTGCTGATGATATCATCCAACGCTTCAAGACTATCTCATTCGAAGAAAAGGGTGTGCTGGGGAACACTAATCTCATCACTCACAAGATCGATACCGGAGATTCGCTACCCATCAAACAAAGATGTTACAGACTGTCTCCTGAAAAACAAAAAGCATTGATTACTGAAGTTGATAAAATGTTGAAATGGAACGTTATTGAACAATGTGAAAGCCCTTGGTTATCTCCAGTAATAATTACTCCAAAGAAGAACGGTGAATGGCGTTTTTGCGTAGATAGCAGGAAGCTTAACGCAATTACAAAACGTGATGCTTATAGTCTGCCACTTATAAGTGAAATTTTGGACAACCTCAGAAATGCTAAATACCTGTCAAGTATAGACATTGCGAAAGCCTTCTGGGAGATTCCTCTGAACCCTGCTGATAAGGACAAGACTGCTTTTTATGTACCTGGAAGAGGCATGTTCAGATTTAAAGTAATGCCTTTCGGACTCACCAATTCACCCGCTACTCAACAAAGATTAATGGACACGCTGTTCACTCCAGAATTTGAAAATAAAGTGTTCTGCTACTTAGACGATATTGTCATAATTAGCGAAACTTTCGAGGAACATATATCACTGCTCCTGAAAGTTCACGAAAAACTTTCCTTCGCTAAATTAACTATTAACTTTGACAAAAGCCAATTCTTTAGAAAAGAGTTAAAATATCTTGGCTTCGTAGTGGATGAACATGGCTTACGTGCTGATCCTGATAAAATCAAGGCTATTGTGGACTACCCAATTCCTACCTGCAGAAAAGAAGTTCGTAGATTCATTGGCACCTGCAGCTGGTTTCGAAGATTTATTCCAAATTTCGGCACTATTGCTACGCCACTCAACAAACTAACCTGCTCCGGGAAAAATGCTCCGAAATTCGGATGGAATACAGAAGCGGATGCAGCCTTTCAGAAGCTTAAGGATGCTTTAATAACTACTCCTGTTCTGGCCTGTCCAAACTTCGACCTTCCTTTTTCAGTTCATTGTGATGCATCTAACTACGGTACTGGCGCAATGCTCACTCAACATCAGGAAGGCAAAGAAGTTGTGGTTGCCTATATGAGCAAAGCTTTCAACAAGAACCAACAGAACTACTCAACTACGGAAAGAGAAACACTTGCCGTGATAACTGCTTTAGAACACTGGCGTTGCTATCTCGATAATGGGAAGGAATTCACAATCTACACCGACCACGCTGCACTCAAATGGTTTCAGAATTTATCCAATCCTTCAGGAAGACTTGCACGTTGGACTTTACGCTTATCTTACTTCAACTTCGTTCTAAAACATAAGAAAGGAAAAGATAATGTAGTACCGGACCTTCTATCAAGAGCCAAGTCACAAGAACTCCCTGAAATACAAGAAAATAGTAATGTACCACAAGGTGTACATCCTATTTCTATGAATGATACTACTAGAGAACTGGAACAATACAATAAAATATTTCTGGGCTGTTCGAATAATC
>JADWQK010001557.1:0-52938 GCA_017933935.1 Sesamia nonagrioides
ATATGACTTGAATAATACCTCACCTCATGATCCTCATTCACCATCTGAGTGAACAGCTTCTCGGCTTCTACACATTGTCGCAGTAATCGGTAGCATTGTTTTAATTTAGCACAGCAAAAGACACAAGCAATAATCGGTCTATAGTCTTCAGTTACAAACTGCAAAAAAATGACTTTTTTCACTATTTTGTTTTAATGAAGAAAATACTTCTATTGTATAAAGTAATCTAGTCCAATTCAAACAGCCAACAGTTGGTCTTACAGAGACGGCACACGCAATCATCACCAGTCTTGCTCTCTGTAGAATGGCAGCTTAATATACTATACTATATTTTCCTACTTGCTAATACTCATGAGTATCAGATGTGAGGAACACGATTCTACTACCTAATATCTGATACCATGCTAGTTACTAAAATAATTCCTTATTCCAGTTACTAGAATAAAGAATTATGTATTATAGCTACCGAATACTGGTCTAGCAAAACAGATCAGAAAACAAAAGTAAAATTTGCTAAATTGTTTAAAGTGCTAACACCACTAAAGGTAATATACTAAATAACTTACTAAATACATTAAATATATTGGTTAACTTACTGGAATATCAGTCAACTTCTCATACAGTTCGTGTAACTTCCTGTTGACCACTATATACATGCGGGCATTCTCCGCTAAACATATCCTACACATTGGTAGCCTTTCCATCATTTAACTCAAAAATTATAAATTACGATAATATTCAATTTAGATCTACTGTTGCGCTGAACACTATGTGATATGTAGAACACGAAGATATTAATAACTTTATGTTGGAAAGGCAAATATTGGTCTGCTGATTAGTACCTCAAGTTAAATTATGAGTTTTAGAAAAGACTCGAAACAATTACAGTTAATTATAACTAACTACAACTTGACAATACCTTGTGCTAAGTGTATATTAAAAATATTAAAAATCAATGATCTGTGATAACAACAAAATCTTGACGTACACCAAAGAGTATAGTAAGTAGAGTTGTTCAAAACGGCTATAAAAAAATAGCACGCTATAGACTATAAACTATTAATTTATAGCGCGCTATTAAATGCGCTATGTTATAGCGCGCTATAAATAAGAAAGCACGTGGACGTCCAGCAGGCGCGATAATTCTTGCAACACGCTACATTTCATAGCGTGTTACTTTACATAGCGTTCTTCAATACATAGACCGCATGCTATAACGGAACGCTAAAAAAAAGCAATATAGAAAGATATCAATGAACTCTCTTTCATACTTTTCAGGCTTAGGACTGTCTATAATTGGTAAAGGTTATTCTAACATTAATTTTAATAAATCGTAAATCAAATATAGGCGTATTTAAAAGTTCATTGATTGTATATATACAAAAAAAACAACTATTTACATTATACACAGATATATACAGTAGTTCTTCTTTAATTTATATTTTATTTACATTTAAAAACATTAGTTGAACTACTTTTGTAGTAGACAACCGTGTTCCTCGATTACTGATAATATATCCTGATTTCGAAAAAATAAAATTAAAGGACAACTGTCAGTGACAATAATTACAAATAGCAGTCTTGCTGCCGTCTGCAGATTTTTCAAAAAAGTTCCAGATTGGCAAACCACCACCTTTGCGATTAGACATTTTTACATAGAGTACACACTAAATAATATCCACTAGTTCGTTTTGCAACAGAATTATATATTAATATTTACACACACTAATAATACCTTTGCAGCCACTAAATAATCGTCACTAGTTCGTTTTTCAACAGAACTTTATACTAATATTTACACTAACAATTAAGATCGCGCGCGATGAAAATAGCGTGCTCCGACAACAAACATACATTTATAGTCCCCAGCGCTCACGCGATTACTGACTGCCCGTATAGCGCATAGCGCCATTCTATAGCACGCTATTTTTTCATAGCGCATAGCGCAGATAGCGGCCAGCGCCCGCGGAGAGCAGGTGCGCGCTGTGCGAGTCGTTAGATCAATTTCATTCATAGCGTAAATAGCGTTATAGCGTCTTAACGTCCACCTACATAGCGTGCGCTATGCGCTATGAAAAAATAGCGTGCTATAGAATGGCGCTATGCGCTATATTAACCACCTCTAATAGTAAGTATATAAATAACGTACACAAACCAGCAAGATATAGTAATGGACATGCCGCACGCGTATTATCTTCAGTATTTTTTTGGTTTGAAAAGAGTGAGAGAGATGGCCTAAGCTTTCGGTCTAGCACTATCTCTTTCGTCATAGACGATTAATGATTTTCAGAGAGATAAACATAAACCGGAACTTCGTTTCCTCTCTTTATTTCGCAGTGCCACAATTCTCTTCTATAAGGCATGTCCATTAATATGTCCACAGAGTTTTTTTTTTTTTTGGTTCATTTCTTTCCGTTCGGGCGAATGGAAAAGGCAAAGGCATAGTACGCCATACAGCCAAGTCTTCATTAATTTTTTTCTTCATTATACACCATGACTTTTTAATCGTCTTACAAAAGCAATCCACATCATGTATCCAATGACTAGTTAACGCTCATAAAATAAAAATAGGTATTTATGAGATTTCATTAATTTTAAAATAAAAATTATTCTTCATTATTATCACTTTGTTAAAAATAATAACAACATCCTGTCGCGAGCGCAGGTATCAATGAACGGGCGAGGCGTGGGGCGCGGGGCGAGGCGTCTTTGTCAGAGTTCATTCAACCAACGCAAGTTAGGTGTCTTACTATCAGTGCGTAGGTCAGTTTGTAAATTAAAATCCACTTGAGTAATTCCAATTCTCCCTTCATACTTTTACGGGCTTAGGACCGTCAAAAACACTTTTCGTATTAAAACCGAATCAAAGTGATTGAAACGGTACTACACAAGTCCATCGTTAATTAACAAACTTTTTCAGTTATTTATCTACTATGACGTGCAAGTGTAATGTTTGTTTGCAAACTAAGTATCAAGCGACTGATAGTTGAAAGTAGGGTTGCCAGATAGGAAGTTACAAAATCCGGGACAGTTGTCGACAGAGACTCTCTCGGAAAAAAGAACGGCTAAAAAAAAAAAACAATCATTCGAAATCAAATCCGGGAGAGTCGGAGGAAGAACGGCTAAAAAAAAAAAGCTCATTCGAACTCAAATCTATGTTCTATACAAGATTGATAACTTTTTAAAATCCGGGACAATTACCGCTCATTCCGGGACAACAGGTCATTCCGGGACAAGAGGCAAGATTCCGGGACAATCCCGGATTTCCCGGCGGTCTGGCAACCCTAGTTGAAAGGCGCGGGCGGGGTGAAGGGTGTATGAACATGAGCCGCAGTCTTGCCAGAAGGTTACTTTTGTAACCTTTTAGGTGATTTTTGAACTACATTGGTTACTTTTAGGTTACACTAATGAAAAGGTTACTTTTAGGTGATTTATCGAAATTTATAGAATTAACTCTTAATTTTTAACATAAAAGCAACGAGTCGCTGTCGCGTAGCCGTGACTGACGGTTGTTAAAGCAACGAGTCGCTGTCGCGTAGCCGTAACTGACGGTTGGTTTAATAGCCCGCTACTGTGTTTGTTAGGTTTCGCGATTAGTGTCACTACATAAACAATTATTTAATAAACAATGGAGAGTGCAGAAGATGAAAGCGGAAGTGATATGGATAGTTCGCCGAATTGCGAAAAAGATTGTTTTGTTTCCTTGGAAGTTTGGAACCTAACATTGTGCGAGCCGTAATACATAAGGAAAGTAAAAAGAAAACAGCGGAGAAGAGGAAGGAGAGAGAACATGAAAGTAGTGATGTTGATAATGATAATGTAGTTTGACTTTCTTCATTACTAGTCTGGAACTAATGTAACGTATTGTTTAGCTAGACGTCGATAGCAGCGCCACAGTTTTAACTTTTGTAGCTATCTTCGTTTCTCTTTGTAAACTTATGTCCTAAGGTGCGTAATAAAGAACGTCATTCAAGCATTGATCTCTGCTTAAGCATTACTTAAAACTAGTTTCAACCAATCAAAAGGCTTCAAACGAGACTTAAGTAGAGCTTGAGTTTGAGTGACGTTCTGTAATACGGACCTTAAACTTGTTCCGAATAAACGATTTTTATTATTATTATTCCTTTATTCTTCTATATGTAAATATTGTTCTACATTTTTAAATATTTATATAAATGCATAAAAAAAAACATTTAAAAATATAAAAAATAGTAGCCCACCCGTTTCGGGAACAGGGTCCAAGCTACGCCGCGGTCAGGGCTCCAGAGGGAGGAACTTCCTGACGATGCGAGCTCTGTCCAGCAGTACCGCTTTCTGAATCAAGCCCTTGATCCAGCTGCCTAACGAGAGCCTCCTGAGGTGTTGGTCGAGGCTCTTGGCTATTAAGCCATTGATTGTCACGACTATCGGCACAATGATTGCTGAATCCACTTCCCACATGTCGACAACCTCGTGAGCCAAATCAAGTTACTTGATTTGTTTATCTTTCTCAGCTTTCACGAGGTTCCCATCATGTAGGATGGTTATGTCAACAATCATTGCACGCCGCTCTGATCGATCCACCATGACTATATCAGGCTTATTGACAACAATAGTCCTGTCAGTGATAATGGATCGATCCCAGTACAATGTGATAAGGCCATTTTCGAGAACTGGGTCGGGCATATACCTGTAAGGCTGTAGTACGGCACCTCCGATTCCGCAAGTTTGTTTTTAAGAGCAAGTTGCTGGTGAATTATTATTATTATCAATTATTTTATCAACTTATAATAGGTACCTTTCAGTAAAAAAAAATATAAAAGGTTATTTTTTGTACAAAAAGGTTACTTTTTTTATATTTTAGGTCATTTCTGACATGACCCTACTGGCAACACTGATGAGCCGGCCGGCCTCTCGAGTCGACCGGCGCGCGGCGCAAACCTGTTTGTACATGTTTGCGCGCCCGAAATGGGAATTTGATTGACCAGAGTTTCTTATGTACTTGTTTTCGAGGTAGTGTGTATGTTTACAAGGTAGCTTTAGGTAAGAAACATACGGCCGATTTCAATAACTTCAATCAATTTGTCGTTGTAATTTAGGCGCAATTTCACCAAAATTGTTCATGCAAATCTTGTTCGCAAACAAATAATGTGTTGTGTGTGTCAAACCTACACGTCGACGCGAGTCTACAGATATGACTTGTGTTCGCGCACAAAGGCAGGTAGCAATTTTAACAAACATTTTAAAAATGTTCGCAACTTCGCACCATTGAGTTATAATACACTCCGTACGTACCTACCTAGTACATTATAACTCAATGCTTTGCACCCAGTTTGTTACTGTTTGCTAGAACGAGTAAGTACATTGCCACGCACCTGTGTTTCTGGCGTATTTAAAGAATGGAATCAACTGAATTATTTACACTAATTAGGTACTAATTTCGTATTTACAAATGATCACTTTTTATTTACATGTGCATATTACGTGGATAAGCAGTCTTTACCTGTATTGCAGCAACTGTTCAAATTGTCTACCACTTTGTTCGATGCACAAAGAGGCACGTTTTTGAATATTGTCTTTTAATTTGATTAAAGTCACTCTGTCTTGTTTCACTGTATCAAAAGCAGCAATTATTTGCTGTTTTAATTGTTCGACACTGCGTGCTTCTTCGGTGTACACTAGTCTCTTTACTTCAGACCACAAAAAAAAGTCTAATGGTGTCAAGTCCGGGCTGCGAGCTGGCCAAGCCACGGGACCACCTCGCCCGATCCACCTGTCACCAAACTCGCGGTTTAGGTACTCTCGCACTGAACGATAATAATGAGCGGGACAACCATCGTGTTGGTAGTACAGATTTCTTAAGCAGCTGACAGGTACATCTTCCAGTAACTCGGGAACTGCGTTCTGTATCATATCTAGGTACGTTCCACCGCTGAGGTTACCCTGAATAAAAATAGGGCCAATTATTTTGTCGTTAATAATCCCAGCCCACACATTCACACTAAATCGGATTTGGTGGGAATGTTCTCGGATTAGATGTGGGTTGTTTATTGACCACCAGTGCTCGTTATGGATATTGAACATCCCAACTCGAGTGAACGTGGACTCATCCGTCCAGAGAATATTGTTGTTAGGATGTTCCCTAAGCCAGCGACAGAATACTATTCTGGATTCATGATCAGTCCCGTATAAGGCTTGTACTCGTCGGTAGTGATACGGGTGCAATCCTTCCGCATGTAACACTTTCCAAACATAGTACTGGCTGACTCCGAAATGTCTGGCAGCCACTCTAGTACTTCGTCGCGGGTGTCGCTCGAAATAATCCAAGACATTCTCTTCGAGAACAGGTGAGTAACGTGTGCGGCCCCGCGCTTGCGCGTGCGATGGGGTGCGAAACTGGCCGTGATCTATCAGCCGTTGTGTTGCTGCTAAAATGGTTTGCAGTCCTGGCACTTGCGGGTTGATCACTCCTCGGTTGCGTAACAATTCGAGGTGATTAGGCGCAGCGTACATTCTTCTTGCTTCCCGTAAATTGTCACCACTTATTGCGTACAGGCGCACCATTTCTAGCCACTCGATATTCGAGTACTGATAGTTTCTATCCCCCATAATTAAGTAAGTAGGTAACCTATTCACTAGTTGTTGCACTACGTACTCTACTCTCGTCTAGCGGTCGCGAATAACGCGTGATTCCCGGTCGCCCGCGCGCTATGTGTCGCTTGCGGGATTAGAACGCAAACTGAGCCCACCTATTTTTTTAAGTGAAAGTGACACCACATGTCGCGCGCGCCACACTTGTTAATTAAAGGATAACGTCCGACATTCTTATTGGATGACAGTCCACGTGGACTATGCTAGATTGGCTTACGTTATTTTGTCTCAGAAAATGATGAATGAGATGAATTGACCAATAGACTTGCGGTATTTTGTCCGTTTGATACGTAAACATTATTAACAGGATGTTTCGTATTTCTGATGTATTATTTATTTTTCGCTGTACCTATTATCTTAATTAAAGGTAGAAAACAAATAATCGCGGCTGGTTGTGTATTATGTCGGATACAGTCAGTAAAACATCTTTGTAAGACGATTAAAAAGTCATGGTGTATAGCTATCCTAACTTATTCTTTTTTTTTTTCTTTTTTTTTTTTGTACGAGTGAAAATGCATTTACGCACCGTACCATCGCTAGCTAGGCGACAGGCGTGTGTGGGACTCGCCCGGCCGGAGCCGGGAATACCCACTAAAGACACTCGGTTCCCTCGAGCCCTGCGTTGAGAGTGACCCGGGCTCGGCCCGGAGATCTGACTCCGGACCACTCTCAGGGCTTACGGGCCTAATTTTGGCCGGTTTCCGCGCCTAGGGAGGATTACCCGGGAACGGATAATCCCCAGACGTGGTGACCGGTGCAATGCGCGTGGGGAGCTACCCACACACGCTGGTCACACTCGGGGGCTAAAGGAGACGGGGGTTCGTCCCCCGCCTTCTTCGCCCCGCCCGTCTACGCCGGATGGGAGCGGCAAGAGCATTCTCTTCCCGCTCCCTCTCCGCTGCCTCCTTCTGCAAGAGGACGGTCTCGCAGAAGGCGGCGGCAGCCTCCCATGCACTCTCTCTTTCAACCATAGCTCGCACCATGGTTGCCAGGGAGAGGCTTCCGCCTCCGAGCGCCGCAACGAGATCGCGGCGCTCGTTTCGCCAGACCGGGCACTCCACCAAGGTGTGCTCGGCCGTGTCGTCGAGAGAGTCGCAGTGGTGACACCGCGGTGACTCCTCCCGACGGGCGACACGGTGCAGGTAGTGACCGAAGCACCCATGTCCGGTCAGTACCTGCACCAAGCGGTAGGTGAGGCTGCCATGCCGGCGCCCAACCCATCCCTCCAACACCGGACGAATCGCTCTAATCGTCCGGTGGCCGGCAGCTGGTGTGCGGAGTGCCTCCCTCCACCGACTCAGGGCCTCCCCCTGAGCCGCTATTCTGACCCGCCTTACCTCCTCGAAGGCGGGTCGTTCCCCCCGTTCCCGGGCTGCGACACGGTGTCGATGTACCTGGGACAGAACCCGTGCATCGACCTCCCACGGCGGCGTGCCCGCGAGCACGCAGGCAGCCCCGTGGCTGACCGTGCGGTACGCCCGCACGGTCCGTGTCGCGATGACCCTCTGCGGCTTCCGCAGCAGGGCCACTGTGCGCCGGGATAGGCACTCCGCCCACACCAGGGCTCCGTAGAGTGCCATCGACCGCACCACCCCATGGTACAGCAGACGGCACGCCGAATTCGGCCCCCCCAGATTGGGGAGGAGCCGTCCGAGGGCGGCTGCGACAAAACACAGCCGCGGGGCGAGGAGCCTAAAGTGCTCCTCGAAATCCCAACGGGGATCCAGGATCAGGCCGAGGTACTTGATGTGCACCTCGACGGGAACCTGGACCCCCTCCACCCGGATACGGAGCTCCGGTGGGGTTCTGCGTCGCGGGGCGTGGAATGCCATGGCCCTCGTTTTCTCGAGGGCCACTTCCAGCCCCAGGAGGCGGATGCGTCGGACGACCAGAGAGGTGCCGACCGACGCGAGGTGGACGGCCTCCTCCCACTCGCGCGCCCTCACCGCGACCATGGTGTCGTCCGCGAAACAGACCACATCCATTCGCGGCAAGAGCGCGCCACGCAGAACCCAGTTGTACCCCAGGTTCCAGAGCAGGGGACCAAGCACTGATCCCTGGGGTACACCTACCTTCATGGTCCACGACTGGACGCGACCCTCTGCGTCCTCGTACAGGATTTTCCTCCCGCAGAGGTAGTCCGACACGAGGGCGCAGAGGTAGAGGGGCACTTCGTGGAACTTCAGTGCCGCCTCTATGCATTCGTGGGGGAGGGTGTTGAACGCGTTCGCGATGTCTAACGACACCGCGACGACACCCTCACCCCTTGCTGTGGCCGCCTCAGTCCACCTCTTGAGGCGAGCTACCGCGTCCATCGTGGACCGGCCGGTCCGAAAGCCGTACTGGCAGTCCGCCAGCTGCGGTCCCCTGCTTTCCAGGTGCTCCTGGATGCGAGCGGCGAGAATCCTCACGAAGCATTTGTCGCTCTCATCCAGGAGCACGACCGGCCTATAGCCCGACGGTGAGTCGGGGGGACGTCCGTCCTTGCGAAGGAGGCACAGCCTGCCCACCCTCCATCTCCTGGGGAAACGGCCCGTCGCGATGCATGTATTCATGACCGCTCGGAGCCGATCCCCCAGGTGCTCCATGGCTAGTGCCAACACCTTCGCAGGGACGCCGTCCGGGCCCGGAGCCTTGTTTTTGGCTCGGAGCCTCCCCCTGACGGAGTCCAACTCACCGTCGGTCACGGGAGGCCCATCAGTCCACACCTCCAGAGTGGATGAGCTGGAGGCGGGCATCCTGGGGGGCGTGAAGGGTCCCGGGTTCGGAAAAAGAGTTTCCAGGACCCTTCTAAGTAGAACTGGCTCCATACAGGAGGTGGGGGGGTGCCGCTCCCTGCAGCTTCCCCCTCACCACCCTGTACGGCCTCCCCCAGGGGTCGCTGTCGAGGAGTGCCAGAAACTCCTCAGCGGCAGCGACCTTTGCCCTGCTTAAGGCGGTACGCAGGGCTCGATGGGCCTCTCTGTACGCCCGGCGAAGACCGTCCTCTTCGCCGAGCCCCCTTACGGCGCGACTCCTGCACCTCAGGTAGGCGCGCCGTGCAGCCATACTGGCGGCACGCAGGTGAGCGAGTTCCTGCGTCCACCAGTATGTCTGCTTCCTCCATCCTAACTTATCCTAACTTATCCTAATTTATCCTAACTTATCCTAGCATAACTTAACCTAAACTAACTCCTTTCGTTTTACGCGTTTGGACGATAAGGAGCGGTTTAGCGTAAAGACATGATGAGGCCACTATGCTACAATATTTCACTGTTCTTTTTGAATTATTCACTGAATGCACTTTTACTACATAAATCACGCGTTTTTATTTAGTAAACGACACTATAAATAATTTTAAAAGTCCAATGAAAAATGAGCGTGACACTCATCTTGACATTCCCGCCAAAACCCCCGTCCACAGAGTACTATAATTTATGAAGGAAAGTCGATGAGACAGCCCACAGAGTACATTATTATCAAATTAAGAGACAGCCTGACATAAAACCATAGACTTCTAGTATATAGACGTGAAATACCTACGAAAAAAACGTGCCATCGTTTGACATTTGTTTGGAACATAATATGGCCGCCTCTTTCTAGGGCTGTCACTGTTTATTGTTTCCAAAGATTTTAATATATTATTATTTTTTATTATTATAACTTTTTATTTCATTTATTAATATAGTCTGTTTCTTATATAATTATTTTAATTCTCTCGTTTTCTGTCGGCTTCTTAGATAAAGTACTTATTCATTTATTCATAACGTCACGTCTTTATCCCTTACGGGGTAGACAGAGCTTGAGGTTATTTTATTTTTATTTTATTTTATTTAATTAGGGACAATAAACAGCTACAATATAAATACACACACAGAAAGGATAATTAATAATATTAACAATATTGTAGCCCACTACATTATCCACATAATAACAAAAATATATGATAATGAGTGCCACTAGATAGGCAAGAAGTATCTTATTACTTCTCTTATTAATTCAATAAATAAATAATCAAAATATCATGCAAAATAGAAAAAGAATAGAAAATCCAACTCGATTGCTTGGCAATTAGAAAATAATTAAGAATAATTAAACATTAATAACAAATAATTGATAAATAAAGTCTAGCCTAACTTACATTCCTAATAACATTCTTATGATTATCGGTAATAATATTCATAACATTACATTTAAATTTAAATTTTGAGCACACAAAGATATCAATTGTTACAAAATTACAATTATAAGATTCAACCATACGACGGATGGGGCAGCGCAACCCAGAATTACTTCGACAGCCCTTGACAGCAAATAAGGCATCCGCTCGGGTACTACGCATGTTAACAGTACGTGGGACTACATAATATAATTTGCTTGTGAGGTCGATACAATCAAAATCTCCACGAACAATACCATACAATATAGAGGCTTCAAGATATATTCGCCTAGATTCTAGGCTAACTTGTCCATATTTATGCAGTAATTGTTGGTAGGACAAATACGTTTTATGGCACCTATAGTGCATGGCTTGTAGAAACTTACGCTGGACCCTTTCAATTAAATCTATGTACTTCTGGTAAAACGGATTCCAGACAGGGACGGCATATTCCAATTGTGATCGTACAATAGTTTTATAAAGGTGAAGGTATGTAGAAACCCGCTTGAAATCAGTAGAAGATCTCATAACGAAACCATACATTTTAAATGCTTTATGAACAATACTCTCAACATGTTGGTTTAGGGACAGCTTATCATCAATCAACACACCAAGATCCTTTACCATATTTACATTACTGAGCGCTGTGCCGTGCAATGAGTATTGAAAGTTTATAATTCTTTTATTCTTTGTGAAATTTATGCAATTGCACTTGGTAAGACTAAGGTGTAACTTATTTTGAAGACAGTAGTCAGCGAGCCTGTCCAGATCTTCTTGGAAGAGGCGACAATCCTCTACAGTCTGTATAGATCTATAAGCTTTTAGGTCATCAGCGTATACGAGAAATTTAGTGTTTTTAAAACATTTGTCTATGTCATTAATATATAGAATAAACAATAATGGTCCTAGGATTGAACCCTGTGGAACACCCGAAGTTACAAGCACTGCATCAGACTGATGACCATTCACGACAATCCTTTGAGTTCTATTTGTAATATAGGATGAGAACCAGCGAAGCAAATTTCCGCGTATACCATTAAACGCAATCTTATTTAATAGGAGTACATGGTCGACCTTATCAAAAGCTTTTTTGAAATCAGTATAAACCGCATCAACTTGTACTCGTCTGTCCATGTTTTCAAAAAGATAATTAGAAAAAATTAATAAATTTGTAACAGTTGAACGTCGCTTAACAAACCCATGTTGTTCTGGGATGATGATGCTGTGTAAGAGTGGATAGATTTCATTGTGTACGAGTCTCTCAAAAAGTTTAGACAAGGCCGACAGTATTGAGATAGGGCGGTACTGCTCTACGTCATGTTTCGAGCCATTTTTGTGTACAGGCGTAATGTTAGCCCGTTTCCAAACATCCGGGAAGTGACCCTCAACTAAACATTTATTATAAATTATAAAGAGTGGCTTGCAGACACTGCTAGCGGTGGCCTTAAAAAAGAGAGCAGGGTATCCGTCGGGACCAGCTCCTTTAGATGGATCTAGTAGTTGCAACTCTTTATGTATTTTGTCCTCTTCAATATGCAAGTCATTGATTAGACTTACATTAGCATTACAGTGTGTAGGCGGGGTCCACGCAGACAATGAGGGTGAACCCCTCTCAAACACAGACTGGAAAAAGTTTGAAAACATATCACAAATCTCTTCTGGAGCACTTGACTTAAGATTCTGATAGTGCATAGTTGATGGGATACTTGATTTATTCTTGCGATTTGATATATATGTCCAGAAATACTTGATATTTGTGGTAAGTCTTTCTTCAACTGACTTAATATAGTTTAAGTAACAGGTATTACAAGCAACTTTAAACGCAACTCTGCACTCCGAAAACTCATTGTAGTCTTTGATGTTCCCAAACTTCTTCCATTTAATCCAGAGACGTTGTTTTCTTTTGTATATTTTTATTAATTGTGCTGAGAACCACACCGGAAAATCAAGTGTCCGGGACTTAATGCGTGGTACATTGCGTTCAGTAATACTATTGAGGATATCATAAAAACATTGCACGGCCTCCTGCGCAGGAAGGCTCTCGAGCAGGTTCCCCCACTCAATCTCACTAATTTGTTCATTAATCGCATCATAGTTACATTTGCGAAAGTCATATATTCTTAGCGATTTTCTTCTTAGAGCTTTTGTGGATACATTTGTGGTCACTGTGGCAACAAACGGAGGATGATGTGTGTCTGTAGGCACTAGTGAGTCAAGAGGTTGGCTGATAGAGCTGGTGGTGTTAGAGATAAACAGATCCAAGATCTTCCCATTAGCATTAAGTATATTATTAACTTGGTATGCACTCAGGGTTGACATGAGTTGCGCCAGTTGTGTACATACTGGGGACGCTCCGGAGTATGACATACCATTAGGCAGATGCACCCTGGCATCACAATCCCCCGTCCCAACTTTCCAAGTAATTTCAGGAAGGTTGTAGTCACCTATAATGAATATATTTTCGACATGAGGTTCAATTAACATATCCTGGAGTGTATCAAAGTGAGTTTTATATATATCGGTAGTCACCCAGGGCGGCATGTACACAGCACTAACCACATGCATTTTAGAGCTGTTTTCCTTACTCGGAAAACCAATCGCAAGATGATCGATGCATGGCGGTTGACCCGGAGTGTGAAGCAAGCAAGACCGAAGTGCACGCGAGACGGCGACCAGAACCCCACCACCATCACGTTTACAAGTTGTATCGCGATCTCGATCACAGCGATACACAATATATCGAGGATCCACAAACTCATCGCTAGCAATGTCAGGTGTAAGCCACGTCTCAGTCAATATGATTATGTCGAAGGTAAACGATAGAATACCCAGATACAAGGTTTGCAATTTGGTCCTCACCCCTCTACAATTTTGGTAATAAATAGATACATCGTTATTATCCATTAAAAAGAGGTCTTAACATAAATATGTATAAGACAACAAGTATTGTGCACACAGGGTTCAGTCGCATAAAATCATAGCAGGTTGCAAACATATTCACACAAAGATATATCTTGTCATACTCCGAGAGAAGTACCAGTATTTTGATGTCACGGAAACACAGTATAAAGGAACGCAAATAATAGTATATATTGGAATACCATTGAGTGGCAAATTTCATTAATGAATAATTTAGAAATGATAAGATTAAAACATTTAAAGGATCATGCAAAACACTAAAATTATAAAATAAATTCAATTCAAATAATGGATACGTTAATACATGCAAATAAAATTTCACAGTTATAGCGTTGAAGACGGTAAAGACGATAAAGAGGAAGCATTTAGTCAGCAGACTTCTTTTTGATTTTAAGAAGATCACCATCTCCACGTATTGCAAAGGCGGTTTCACCATCGCGCTCGCGCACCAATATGGTACCATTTCTAACCCATACATATTTATAATTATGGTTGTTTGCGATTTCTCGGGTTCTACGAAACAACTGCTTCCTCTTTAAGGTTAAGTGCTCATTAATATAAATAGACGTACTAGTACCAGACATACCAATTTGCTCAGTTTTCAGCGAGTTTATTTTACGATATGCACTGAGCAAATTGTCTCTCTGCAGGCGAGAGGTGAACTTCAAAATTATATTCTTTGGCCTTGTACTCTGTTGATGAGCGTGAGGCACTCTATGAACAGCGACAATGTGATTGAGAGCAATTGGAGATTTTAGCACGTTCCCTATGGCTTGCATGATCGATGATAAATTTTCATTACGCCTTTCAGGTAGGTTACATATCTCGACATTACATTGCCGAGCCTGCTGCTCGAGAACATCAATCTTGGTTTCTAAACTGCAAATTGTTGACTCAAGCTGAGGCGATGAGGCGCCACAGCTCAACTCATCAACACGTTTTTTGAGGGTGTCATGTTCCGCTATCTGGTTTTGAAAACCAGCCTGCAGCTCCACAATGTCATCACGAAAGGTGGACACTTGTTGTTTTAAGAGGGTTTGCTCTGTACGCAGCTCTTGCATATCTTTCCGGATGCCGGTCATGGTGGACCTGATATCGTCACGTATTTGAAGGATGTCCTTGTTCATATCACTCCGCCACTGGCTAAGAGTGGCTTGTAGGTTCATAGTGAATGCTTCAAAGTCTGCAGATATAAGTGGCCGCGACGACTCCTCTTTGATCAGCGTCCTATTACCGCAAAGACCGGCTGACGAACTGAGATTACTGTGGCTTAAGTCGTCACAAGACATATCCATGGTGTTGTCATCAGCTGGAAGCTCAGTGTAACTGCGTACGGGAGTGTTAATATTCGATCTGGTCCGCCTTGTTACGTTACAACATCTAGGACACTTCCAGAGAGCCTTGTAATTTTTTTTTTTTTTTTTACAAATTATAAACCAGCGCTTGACCGCAATCCTGCCTGATGGTAAGCAGTGACGCAATCGTTGATGGTAAAGCGCACTAGTTTATTAAGAGCCTATTCACTCTAGCCTTGAAGACACTCAAATTGTAGTCCGACGGAAACACCGCCGCGGGCAAATTGTTCCAGTCCCTCGATGTACGCGGTATAAAGGAGGAGGCGAAGCGCTTCGTCCGGATCGTAGTGGTGTCAACAACGTAATCGTCTTTTAAAGCTACAAACTGGTCCGACGTTAAACTCAAGCACTCATAATGGTACTTCCCGCTGCATTCAGAACAAAGAAGAGTATTAGCTGATGAAACCGAGGTATCACTACAGCACTCCATCTTAATTGAACTCGCTTCGAGTGGTGATACCACTGATTAAAAGAACCTTAATAATAGTAAAAGGGAGCTGGGTGCAACTAACGCCCCCTACAGTAAGATCCCAGCTACGAATTCTCTATCGATCACTCGATTTCGGTCAAACAATCACTGCACTCCAAGTAGGTAAGCGTGTTTTACTTCGCGGTTCCCCAATAATCCAATAGATGGCGCCGAGTTCAGTGTCAGTAAATCTACCCACTTGTCAATGACTATGCAGTTTTGAGTGTCGTAGGTTTTTTTAAAATATGAAAGATCACTTCACTGCAATACCCCGATACTGTACAGACACTGCAAAATCTTCTCAAAGATGGATCTAGTCCAACACTGGCCTTATTACCGACCAAATTGTGCTACTTCACAAACCAAGTACACTGCATAGCAATTTTAAACTTCACACAGTTGAGTTATCTTCCACGGTGAACAATTACACAGTTCACAGAATATTACACCGAGCAACGTCTAAACTTTAAGCCAGAGTCAGGAAATTCTAATAATTGCACTTTTACTATTTTATTTAAATATTCAAAACGGAGCGATGCAAAAAGTAAACAAGTCGTAGCGCCCTCTAGCGGCGAATGAGGTTATAAGAACAAAAGCCACGTTTAGCGCGTTGGTAGGTGCATAGACATAGATAGAAAATGGAATCAAAATAGTGATGGGTTGCTAACTTCATCGCTTATTGAAATGATTCTTAAACTTGGCCAATTCCCTCGACCGGTTTTTACAGTCTGCATGGGATGAGAAGCAGCATTAGAAAATTCATATTTTACATAATATGCACACATTTCCGCACCACCTATGATTAAATCATAAGTGGTGCGGAAATGTGTGTACTTGGCGCATTTTTATAACGTGGTTTCCCCCGTAGCTATACTCCACGATCTATTGTAATAAAGAAAGTTTGAATTTTGGCTAAGTCAAATGTCTATTTTGACTGGGTTACTAGATAAAAGGGTCCTCTCCCTCCCTCCTCTCAATTATGATCCTTGGTTGAAAGTATCTAAGTGTAATTATATTGTATAGACATTATTAAGTGCAAAAGGTGCAATAATAATAAAATACATTTATATTTTTTAAATATATTCGTTCATTAAACTACTAGCCTTAAAGGCGGGCGAACCCGCCTATGGAACAAGCGGGTTCGCCCGCCTTTAAAAGGTGATCTATGACGTCATTTGTATCCCGTCGTCATCATCATCATCATCTCAGCGTTTATCCCGGTTGCATCTATTTGTCATTACCAAAAGGTTATACTGATAATATTAAGGTATGTAAGCTGAAAAAGTCATTATATGGTTTGAAAAGTTCATTAAAGAACTGGAATGATAAATTCAACTCAGTTATGTTGTCTGAAGGTTTTAAACAATGTAAAACTGATTATGGTCTTTATGTAAAACAGTATAATGGACAGATAGTCTATTTATTACTCTATGTTGATGATTTGTTAATTTCAGGGACGGATATTGAATGTGTAAACAAAACCAAAGAAATGTTAAAGAGAAATGAAAGAAATGAAAGACTTGGGTCTAGCAAAATACTTTTTGGGTATATCTATTGAACAGGATGCTATTAATGGTATCTTAAAAATAAGTCAGAAAGCATTCCTAAAACAGATTTTACAAAAATATAATATGTCAGAATGTAAAAGCGTTGCTACACCCATGGATTCAAAATTTAAAACTGATAGTCTTAGGTCCGTATTACAGAACGTCACTCAAACTCAAGCTCTACTTAAGTCTCGTTTCAAGCCTTTTGATTGGTTGAAACTAGTTTTAAGTGATGCTTAAGCAGAGATCAATGCTTGAGTTTCCTTCTGGAATACGCACCTTAATAAGCAAAAATCTGAATCTCAAGAGTTAGAAACAAGATGTAGACAACTAATTGGATGCTTATTGTATGCAGTATTAGGCAGTAGACCTGATTTATGTGCTTGTGTTTCAATCTTAAGTCGTTTCCAAAAATGTGCTAGTGAAGAGTTGTGGAATATGTTAAAAAGAGTTCTCAGATACATTAAAGGGACAATTGATTTAAGTTTAGTGTTTGAAAGAAACAAGAATGATGTTATCATTGTAGGTTATGTAGATTCTGATTGGGGAGGTGATTTAGTTGACAGAAGGTCAACAGCTGGATTTGTTTTTAAAATTTTTGGTTCTCCTGTTACGTGGTGTACTAGAAAGCAGCCATCAGTAGCTTTGTCCTCAACTGAAGCTGAGTACATGGCACTTAGTATGGCTACAGCAGAAGCTTGTTGGCTTAAACAACTAATAACTGATTTTTTTATTAATGTTGAGTATGTATTAATATATGAAGATAACCAGAGTTCAATTAAGGTTGCTAAAAATCCAGTTTTGCATAAAATAATGAAACACATAGATATTAAACATCATTTTATTCGTGAGAAAATTGTAGAAGGTTTAATAAAGTTAAGTTATGTAGAAACATCAGAGCAAGTAGCTGACTTGCTAACTAAACCTTTATCAAGTCCAACATTTGTTAAATTAAGGGGATATTTAAACTTAATGATTGATATAAAATAGTCTTACAAGAAAAGTTTAATTGTTTTGTTAAATGATACTATACATATAAGTGAAGATTTCATAGTTGTGTATAAATTAAGAAACTGTAAAAGTGTAGGTATAAGTTAATTACTTTGTATGTAAAGATGGGCGGGTGGGTAAAAAATGGGTAGGTAAAAATTGGTAAAAAAGGGTAGAATAGGTAAAAATTAAAAAATACCCATTTTTACCGGGTATTTATAATAAATACCGGGTATAAAATGAGTTGTTATTTAATTGGCTTCGTCATCAATACTACGATCAGGTACTGGAGTGCTTTGGGGTCCTACCACCATCTTTGGGACCAAAGTCAACCCCACCTGCCTGACGGTGCACCCGCTGACTTACGGATGGGGTGCTGACGCCAGTTTTCCCTTCGGAGCTGAGTGGTCTGACAACAGTCGCACTCGTAAAAGCAAAACAAGCCGAACTATTATGAATAGGAAAGGAAGAAATGCACGTGACACAGTTAGGGCGCCGCCGCAAACGGCGCGCAGGAGCTACGCCCGACTCCTGTGACCTGTGGGCTAGGTCTAACGTATCAGAGGTGGATATGGCTGAAGAAGCGAGCCTAAACCAGGAAAATCCGTTGTGCTTTTCCTGGTGTGGTGACGCCGAAAGTATGTTGTTCTGGATCCAGCTCAAAGGACAGTTTCACGGGATACCGTTATCCCAGCGAGTGTTTCTGGGTGGTGATTTGAACAGTCATGTGGGTGAGAAGAGTGTCGGGCTTGAGCGTGTTCACGGCAGCTTTGGGTACGGCGGCCGCACCGCAGAAGGATGCGAGAATGTTGTTCATTCTCCAAACGTGTGCAGCCGCTAACCTTGCAATCGTGAACACCTACTTCAAAAAGAAGCAGGAGCACATTGTCACGTTTCGCAGCGGGCGAAGAGCGCTTCGCCCGCTGCTGCTTTGCCGATGTGGTGTCTCGTAGTCGGTAGAAAGTATTAGGGTCTGCTTTGCCGATGTGGTGTCTCGTAGTCGGTAGAAAGTATTAGGGTAGCGACCCTAATACTTTCTACCGACTACGAGACACCACATCGGCAAAGCATCCAACTGCAAAGTCATAGCCGGTGAGAGTCTCACTGGACAATACCGCCTCCTTGTCATAGAGCTCTGCGTAACGGCCCATCGTAGACGTGTAGAGCACTGCCGGCACCAGATTTGGTGGCGGCTGCTTGATGAAATAAGTCCTAGGAGTTCGCATCGGTTATTAGAGACAAGTGCGCTGGACCGATGAAGAATATGTCCAAGACCATTGGGGCAGGATCCAGGCAGCTATTATTGGGGTGGCGCGGGTGGTACTCGGAGTCTCTAAGGGCGGCCGCAAACGTGAAAAGGAGACCTGGTGGTGGGACGACACAATCCAGAGGAAGACTAGGGTGAAGAAAGCCCTCTTTAAAACGTGGCATCCAGATCGCGACGCATATAAGGTTGTCAAACGTGCCACTAAAAGAGTTGAAACCAGAGCCAGAGCCAGACCACTTGCAAGCGCTTTACGAGAAGTAGGAATCATCTGAGGGGCAAAAGATCTTTTACAAATTGGTATGTTCCAGGGTCAAAGCGGCATAGGATATATCCAAGTGCCGTTGTGTAAAAGACCCTACTGGCAACCTGCTATGCAAAGACCTCACGGTGAAGGAGAGATGGCGCTTGTACTTCCACGAGCTGCTGAATAAGCAGCACCAAGAGGTGCAGACACCGAAATTCATTCCAAATCTTGAATTAGTGCCCCCGATAACGCCCGAGGAAGTCCAAACGACTTTTCGTCGCATGGCAAATCGGAAAGCTGTCGGAACTGACGGAGTCCCCATTGAGGCCTGGAAGGCGATGGGTCCTCGCGATGTGGGCATGTTAACTAACCTTCTGAACCGCGTGTTCCTGATCGGCAAAATTTCAAGCCAATGGGGACTGAGTATTATTACTCCAGTCTTCAAAGGCAAGGGCTCGATCGGCAAAATTTCAAGCCAATGGGGATGAGTATTATTACGCCAGTCTTCAAAGGCAAGGGCTCGGTACACACCCTGAAGAATTTTGAGAGGATTATAGACTCTCAGATTCGGCAGGAGTATGCTGTCTCGGGAGTGTCAATATGGGTTTCGTCCAGGGTACGGAACCATGGATTCTATAATATTAACACTAAGGTTCACCATGGAGAGATACAGATTGAAGAATACGCCTCTACATAAATATTGCTCTTTCTATGTAGAAAGAGCATATGCAGTCCCCATACAGGACTCAGCATCCATGATCCACCTCCCTGGTTGCTCATGTATGCTGAGGCGATATCCTCACTGTGACTGTCCCCTGTCCGCATCGCGCTGGCTGACCCGGACAGTTGGAGCGGCGTGTGAATTAGGCGGCTGAACTGTCCCACCGGACCGGACCCACAGTGGCGGGCCAGCATCAACGGAGGATTGCGGAAGCAGTTTTCGTTCTCGCAACCCCTTCGGTGTAGGTGTGAGATGAAACACTGGGGTGGTTTTCAATCATTAAGAGCCCGACAGACCCGTCGCCCGCCCTAGGGCGGCAGATATCGCATGAGGATGTTCCACCACGGAAACAAAAAAAAAAGGATTTCGGGACGGCGCCGGCAGCGGCGCGGGAGCCGGGCGGGCATCGAAGACCCGTTCTCGAAACTAGCGGGCAGATCGCGCGTCACTATAGCCGCGTAGTATTGTGTTCACGATTGTGTCGACGAGATATTTGTTTTTATTCGCGAATGAAATGTTTGAACAATGGCGGCAACAACTTTTTGATTCAAATTTATTCCTAACGCTCGATCACCGCTTGACTTTAAGTACACCGCTCGCTGCCCGCCACCGCCCCGTTGTGCCGCACCGCTGTTTTCGAGAACCGGTCCGTTTGATTTAATGCATAAGATCCTGCCGCTCACTCGCCGCCGCCGCCGCCGCCCCGCTGCCCGCAAGATTCGAGGCAGAGGCCTAAAAAGAAACCGTGGCCCTGGCGCACAGGCACACACACGCACAGGCTTAGAGCGGGAGAGGTCATTTGACGATTTCTCATCCAGAACAAAAAAATGGTAGTAGGCTATTTGACAGTATTCATTTTTTTTGGGATTTTTTGCTTTAATTGCATAAAATGAGGGTTCTTTATGTCATTTACACGAGTTTTAATAAAAAATTCAATAAATAAGTTTGAGTTTGAAAACAATAACAATATTAATACATACAAAACACAAAAATATGTTTAGCTTTTTGTTTCTCGCGCCACACATTGTGAAACGATCCGGATTGGCTAATGTCGCGATGACGTCATACGCGCATCAATGCTTGTTTTCGGCAAACTTATAAACTGTGTTTTGGGGTTTTTTATCGATTTATTTGTACAATCCGGTACAGCACACCACTTGTAAACCATTTTATTAGATAACAACAACAAATAATAAATATAAACAAACACCACTGAGAACCGAAAGCTCGACGCCATATTGCTGAATAAATCGTTTTCGCGGCTTATTTGAATTTTTATTTGCATATTTCTTACGAAATACGTATTTAAAATTAAAAAAAAAATACTTTCGGTGAACTTCTTAACCGCAACCAAGTAATTCGAGATAAAAATTATAAATCTGTCAAATAGCCTGTTCCGTAGTGGCAGCCCGTGTAATTCAGATTTTGTCGAATGTTTTGCAATTTACTGGTCAGTGTCAGGTTATAACTTGATCAAAATATGATCTGCGATAATAATAACGATGTTACTACGGATCTACCCTAAATTAAACTGATTATAATTTTTACCCGGTAAAAATTAAAATTGGGTGGGTAAAAATAGGTATAAATGGGTATTTACCCATAGTTCGGGTTTTTACCGGGTAAATGCCCATCTCTATTTGTATGTAAAGGAAAAATGTAAAAGGTTGTAAGTCATGTTTTGAATATGATAAGGTTGTATTAATTCGAATTTTTTATTTTGAGGGACGGTGTTACTGGCAACATAAGAAATTTAAACATGACAGGTTTTTATTATCTGCGGTGCGGTGCTCTAAAGACAAGAGTAAGATGGTTGTTTGGAAAGAATTATTTATAAAAAAATAAAAAACGTGTTTCTGTGTAACATTAAAAAGCAAAGGAAATAAACTCATTAAAACTGACTGCAACGTCCTTTTATTAAAATAATAATATGTACTTGGAATACTGTCGCTCGGCTCGGTCTCCGGCCCTAGTTTCCCATGTTTCGGTCGCCGAGGGACTGAGTCGCCGGTGACAGTACGTAATAGCCCTTAGTAGCAAAGCTCGCGTCGCGCTATAGCCATCATCTATCCCGCGCCTCGAGTTGCAAGGGGCACTTTTATCTACTCGTCTCGCGTCATTCATTTGCGACGTTCAGAGCGCTTTCACATTTAGGCGACTTTAGCAGCGCGACAGTTCGCTCTATCTATCTATATTCGATTTACTTTTTGCGTTAAAATACATGGTCACCCTATTTCGGTCGCCATCCACCATTGTGCATTTTTATAGATTAAGATTGATTAGCCCAATGTTTTGAGGTTATATGTAAAATTCTCATTTTTTATTCATATTTCTATAGGGGCAGTCACAAATTAAAATAAAAGAGAAATTATGCGATTCAGTCTCGTCACTAAAACTTTAATGGTTAATGGTTTCGCTCAGGTCCTCAGTTATGGAGATTACATTGGCCGAACGTCCTGATGTTCCAGGAACCAAAATTCATTTCACTTTTAATCGGTGGCATTACGAGAAAAAGTAAAGCATTGGTTGTTTGTCACAAAATCGTCACTAAATCTTTATTCAGTAACAGTTTCTCTAAGGTCCTCAGTTATGGAGATTCAATTTGGCCGAACGTTCTGATATCAGGTCGTTCGGCCATAAATAAATGCTTCTAACTTTCGAAATATTCTGTCACAAATTCTTTGACTGGCATCTTTATGCGTCACAAAATCGTCACTAAAACCTGGCGTATCAGTCAGCTCCCTATCTCGGCTGGCCGAACATTCTGATGTACATAAATATTTGAGAAATTAATGTTATACCAAATGCTATTTTTTTTTTTAATAAACATAAATTATTACATAGCAAACAGTTCGGTTTTACAAGAGGTCGTTCAACTACCGGTGTCGAACTTCTAGGACATATCTATAATGCATGGGAGGATGAATGCGATGCCTTGGGCATCTTTTGTGATTTTTCTAAGGCATTCGATTGCGTTCTTCACGATACGTTAATCAGGAAACTCCGCCACTACGGGATCCAGAACTCTGCACTGGATCTTATTACATCTTACTTGAGTGGTAGGATTCAGAGCGATGACGTTATAGGAAAAACATCTTCTGGATCTTTAGTAATAATGGGAGTCCCACAGGGGTCAATTCTTGGTCCTTTTTTGTTTCTTATTTACATCAATGACCTGCCGTGCCGTATCTGTCCCAGTTAAAGGATAACCACGATATAGTGTTGTTTGCAGACGACACTTCACTTTTATTTAAACTGAAACGTCAGCAGCAGGTTACTGATGATGTAAATAGCGCGATCTCCAAAGTAGTCCATTGGTTTAATATTAATAATTTATTCTTAAACGAGAAAAAAACCAAATGTATAATAAATTAAGTGTAATAAATTAAGTTTACCTCACGTTAGGCAGGTGGAAACTAAAGTGTTGATAAAGGGCGAAAAATTGAAATCTGAAGACAGCACGGTATTCTTGGGTATAACTCTGGATGCTAAGCTTCAATGAGGTCCACATATAGAAAAATTGACAAAACAAACTAAGTTCTGCTGCATACGCAGTTAGAACAATTCGTAATTTGACTGATGTTGAGACGGCTCGTTTAGTGTAGGTACTTTGGCTATTTCCATAGCGTAATGTCGTATGGCATTCTGTTGTGGGGAAATGCCGCCGATATTCAAACAATATTTGTTTTGCAGAAACGAGCTGTTCGTGCAATTTATAAATTAAGTCCGAGACACTCTCTCAGAGAAAATTTTAAAGAGATTAATGTACTGACCGTGCCGTCTCAATATATTTATGAAAATCTTTTGTATGATCATAAAAATATAAAATTGTTTAACCCTTTAACCGCCATGTCTCTGATCCCTTTGACTTACCTCCAGCGCCACGTCACTTTAGGTGTAAGTTGGAACAGTGTTGGGAATACTCAATGTCGATGCATAATTTTTTTATTTATTCACAATATTAACCTTTCGACAATATTTACTTTTATACTGCTCATACATACCTACATAGAGGCATTATTATGAAAATATAGGTATATACCTAAACGTAATAACACTACAAAATCTGTTGTTATTACCCTACCTACCTAGGTATAAGCCCCGCACGATGATATTGCGATTGGCGGCCCTCTTGGTGACGTAGTCGAAGTCGCACCATCGGTACCGTTCGCAAGTTCAGTCCGCGCTTACCCACTTACGCACATCGAATATTTTTGTTAGCTTTTTGTTTTTGTTATCCTGTTTTATTGTTGTTCTTGAGTTTTGTTGTTTAGTTTTGTTAACTGTTACTCGTTAAAATGAGTAAAAAATTAAGTAATAGTCGTGCTCGTGAAATTATAATTAAAGTGGACAATTATTTTGTTAAAGAGAAAGAGGATTGTAAGTTAGTTCTTGAAAGTATAAACCGTGCTTTAAAAAGTGCTTCGGACATTTTAATATCGAAGCAACTGCTTACAGTTATTAAAAATATTTTGCAAAATTCTATCATAGTCACGGAGTGTGTGGCATGTGCCACAGGCGTTGCAAAAAATACTGTGACGAAATTGAGACGAGAGCATGAGTCAGCAACAGCCAGTGGCAGCAAAATGAGAACTCCTACTAAAGAAAAAAGACAAAAGAAGAAATATTTCGACGGGTTTTCCTTAACAGCTTTAAGAAATATTATAGATTCAATGTGTACGGTGAGGAGAGAAATACCCACAATGCGCAAAATTTTGGCGGCTTCAAAAGTAGACCTTAATTATACTGGTAGTGAAACTACATTAAGAAAATTAATTAAATGTGATTTAGGCTACCAATTTAAACGATGCTACAAAAAAGAATGGAAGAATGTGGAGCAGTTGGAAAGTCGCATTGAAGCTCTGACTCAGCTGACTGAAGCAATCATGTTAAACGGCTTGAAGAGGAATACCTATTGGAATAAAGATCGAATAATTGACGAGTTATTTGTCATAAATACGGCGACGACAGTGAATCGGAAACGACAGACAGAGAAAGCAGTTAGGTATGATTCGGAAGACTATATACATTTTTTTACATATTATCCTGGTTTTATTTATAAGCTGATAGATGTAGGTAGTAATTAAAACATGACTACTACACAGTGGACTCTGGTTCAATTCCCGCTCGCAAATTAACAGAAATGTAGTTAGAAAAACATAGTATACATGTAAGAAAGATATACGAATAGGTAAGTATATTTTTCTTACGTCTACAAAAATTATTTCCTTGAAATTTTTAATAATGAAAGTTTATTTGTCAGAATATGGGTGAGTAAGTATACCTAAGAAAGAATGTTAAATGCAAAATTAATATTAATTTTATTATACATACACTCTTTATAAAGAGTGTAATAAAATTATAAAATACAAATAAACCCTTAACCCTAATATTAATTTATACATACACTCTTTATAAAGAGTGTAATAAAATTATAAAATACAAATAAACCCTTAACCCTAATATTAATTTTGCGTTAAACATTCTTTTGCTAGCTGTCCTTTTGCGTGACAGATGACGTCACAAAGCTGTTATTGTGACAAGGTTCCATCGCAATATCATCGTGCGGGGCTTATAAACCACGCGGTGAGTTTGAAATTTGGCGGTAAGATACGCATGTATTTCGCTCCCGCTTAAACCTCTCAACCGATTTTGATGAAATTTGGCACAGACAATCTTTAGATCCTGAGAAAGGACATAGGCTACCTTTTATCCCGGAAAAATTTGATGTTCCCGAGGGAAATCTAAAAAGCGCGATATAACCGAACTCCACGCGGGCGAAGCCGCGGGCGGAAAGCTAGTAAATAATAAAATAAATAAACCACGCTATGAATGTTCTTGAACCGTCAAAATGATACCCATTGCTACTTATCGTGTTACGCAATTACCATGCTGGTTGGAGCTTTATAGGTTGTTGTACCTTTATAGGTGTATGCTGCAGTGTAGCTAGCTAGCGCGTTGTCTGTTTATTTCCTATGTCTTAGAATAAGGATGACGTTATTTGATAAAATATGAGGATAATTCGAGTTTTGGCATTGGAATATTACCACATGTTATTATTGTACTTGGTGTTTACCTTAAAATTGCGTATAACAGCATTGTCCTAATATAAACAAAATATAAACATGATAAATTTTAGCTAATTACATACCAATAATAAAAACTTTTTAACTTAGGTATTTCCTTAAAATAAAACTCAATGGAAATCAAAATTAATAATATTGCAGTGGTCTTAGCAAACTACATACTTACCTTGCTTACTATTGTCAAGAGTATGGTCAGCAGTATCTAAAGCGCTACAAATATTAAAGCAATTTTCTATTTTAGCGATTAGTGTATCGGTTATTGCGACAGGTCAAAAGCGCCGGGCCGGAACAAGCGAGGTAGACAAAGAACTGCTGGCTTGACGTTGTAAGAGATGACATGCGTGCCAACAATCTCACACCACGGGATGCCAGAGATCGTGCGAAATGGAGGCGTATATGTAGATAAGCCCTGGGCTCCAACGCGAAAGCCGCGGTTGCAACCAGGATTATACGCTGAGATGATGATAACTGTATCGGTCTTTGGTTTACATTTGTACGAGGATCGACCGAAGCTTAGGGTAAATAATCAAAAAGCTTCCTTTCCGATACATTATAAGTAAGTTGAATTTCTTCGGATGGAGAGCTTCATGTCCAGCAGAAAACGTTTAAGAGCTGATACATTGAAACTTAAACTTGCTTCCATCACCTCATTTCAAAAATATACCTACACACGATCAATAAAACAAAAGCTAACAGTAAAAGTAAACTATAATCAACAAAATTGATTACACATTGTCGCCGAGTCCGGTTACTGTACATACACACATGTATCTATTCAGGATAGTATCGGTCTGTTAACTCTACAAGCACGTACTGGCAATTGTGCCGTATATGGGAGATTATCTCTGATCAACTTGGAATGGAGATAGCAGAAGGTTTGGCTTGGAACAGTGCCCTATTTTGAAGGCGAAAAAAGCCTGTTAGAAAGGTTTGTAGTAGGACTAGGACTAACTAGTTTAACTAACTAACGGACTAAAACTTCAGCCTGATACAGGCTTATTATAATGCATTCAACACAGAATACATTATATATATATATTTTTATTATAGGTAATAATAATTTAATGTGCCTCCGTGGGTTTTCTAAATTACTATAATATCGTCAATAAATCGGTGGGCCACATGCAGCTGTAGTTCGCAGATTCTAACGCTAGTATTACATAATTCCAGTCTATGAATGTATTATTTAAATTTTTGGTTAGTATCCATGATGACACTTAGTACGTATGTTACAGATAAACACAATTATGTACTTGTCAAATTAAAATATCGTTTTAAAAAATAAATTTAACTTATCAAATCAACATCACTTTCTATGTTGAGAACTGTCGTCGCTTCGCAATTCATGGTTGCAAAATATTTATCCGTAGTCGCACGCGGCTTTTTGGCAATTACACAGTACATTTCGTTAGTGTCTACTGCGTAGTTTATTTAAAAGTCAGAGATAATTCCTCGTATAAACTTTGTTTAGTAATTATGGGAGTTCATGCATGTTCTGCGAGATTTCTGGCCAATTGCCTCCCCCTGCCCCCACCTGGGTACGCAAGGGGCCACGCGAAATTTGTCTTGCCCACACCAAATTTAGGTCTTGCCCCGCCTCTGGTTGGCGGTTTGGGCACAGATTTCCGAGCCCGTAATATTACGTTGTTGGCGGTTAAAGGGTTAAAAAATACAGTGATGTCCATAATATAAATACTAGGAACAGGCACAAACTTGTTGTACCTACAACAAGGCTCAAGAAAATAGGTGGCTCTTTCAGATGCCAATGTATACATTTTTACAATGGACTTCCAGAGGTAGTTCAAGATCTGATCCTGAATAAATTCAAATCCTTCATTAAACGTAAGTTGTGTCAGAAAGCATTTTATAGTGTGAAGGATTATATTGAGGACAAAAAGGTTGGGCTTGAGCTGCGTCCGATTTCTATATACTGATTGTTCTTTGATTTTTCCTCTTGTAGTTTTAATATGTAATTGTTTATGTTATTAATTCAAAGCCTGTATTACACACTATGTAGCAAAGCATATTGTACGTTACGAAATTGTATCGCTGGCAGAGGTGTTCGGCACTTGTACAGTTATACAGGAGCTAAACTTAGTATTCGGGAACACTGATGGAGCTGCTGGACCTTGGACAAAACTGTCTTAGCATTGTATAGATTAAATTTCTTAGTATTGTAATTGCATGGCAAACGTGTGGGCACGATGTACGAATGTGCTGTAAGGCATTTATTTGTTGGGTTAGTCTTTTTTACTGATTTAGTTGTGCTCTGGCTGTTGAGAGTATGTCATGCTCACTCAAACGTCTCGCTGATGGTGGCGTGTGTGTTGGGTCATTGGGTTCCCTTCAATATGGTTGAGCTAAATGATGCTGATCCATATGTCATGTTAGTGAACGGACGCCGTCAGAAGGGACTGGTCATCTCTCAGCTGCCAAGGCATATTTTAATTTCTGAATTGATTTTTGTGGGTTTTCCATAATGGACGCTCTCAGCGTACAATATATTTCTGCATCGTTCGCACACGGTTGACTTCAACATGAATGATGTAATCAAATATTTGTAACAATAGCTTGAAAATTTAAAAGAGTGTCCATGGAGTTTCTTGCCGGTTCGTCTGCTCATCGCACACTTTCATGAAGAGTTCGGTCATGCTAACACAGAAACGGTCATCAACGAGTTGCGGCAAAGATTTTGGATCTTGGGTTTGCGAAATACCGTCAGATATGTCGTACAACGCTGTCAACGCTGCAAATTGGCACGCGTGTCACCGCCCCGCCTCTCTATGGGAGACTTACCTCTTGCCCGACTAGCTCACGGATGCAGGCCATTTTCATTCGTGGGTTTAGCTTATTTTGGCCCCATGTTGACCTCAGTAGGACGCAGGCTCGAAAAAAGTTGGATAGCCTTATTTACTTGTATGACGACCAGGGCGCTACACCTCGAGTTAGTACACAGTTTATCGTCCGATGCTGCAATTATGTGTCTGCGTCGATTCATCGCACGGAGAGGAGTACCAAGTGAAATTTACTCTGATAACGGCACTGCTTTCATAGGCGCAAACAGTCAGTTATGCCAACTGTACGGGCAGGATGTGGAAAAATTCGCTGCATACAAAAAAATAAAATGGCGTTTCATTCCTCCGTCGGCCCCATTCATGGGTGGGGCGTGGGAACGTCTGGTCAAAAGCGTGAAGACCGTTCTCAAAGTGACCCTCAGAGAGAGAACGCCCACCGACGAAGTGCTAACTACGTTGTTGTTGGAAGCAGAAGCTATAGTAAATTCTCGCCCGCTCACGCATATATCACCAGATCCAGCAGATCCAGAAGCGTTGACGCCATTTCATTTCCTGCTGGGCACCTTTTTTCTCGGTGGTAGGTCACAACATCAACCGCCGGCATAAGTTACCACCCACCAGACAAAGACATGCCGCCAAGCGATTCGTCGTGTTCCGGCATGATGTCTGGTGAAGCCGTTCGGAGGACGGGTCTGAGCAGTTGTGTTGCGATGTGTGCCGGGTGCGATGCGCCAGATGGTGTTGTGTCGGGAGTTTGTTCGTGGAGGGTAGCAGGATCCGAAGCACGGTTCTCCGCTGGCCGACCACAGGTAGTTGGGGGCCCAAGTAGTGTGCCAGCCACATACGAAAGGCTGCCCCGCCAACTGCGAAAAATCCCAGGGTGGCCCCATCGTGCCGGTTGGCGACCGGACGAGAGGACCCGATGGCGATCCCTGGGGGGGTTCGGGCGTCCCCGCAGTCTCCAGAACAATCTCCCTCTGGCACAGCATCGTTGGTCGTATTGTTGGGTTTATCATTGCATCACCTCACTCAACTGCCGTCTTCCTTCCTATTCACTCAGTATATAAACTTAATATGAAAAGTTACAAAAGGAAAAGTAGGTGTGCACAGCGGGGTGTGCGTTCGCGCAGCGGAATGTTGTTGAATTTAAAGATTTTAAATATGCAGATATTTAGTGTATGACGTCGTGTAATTGTGTATGGTAAAAAAAATTTGTGCATGCAGCCATTGTGGAGAAATTCACCAAAAACTGATTCCGCTGGGCGAACGTTGTCCTGGCGGAACTTTTTTAATCCATTGACTTTAGAAAAAAGAGATGTGTCCAAAAATTAGTGTGTAATTGTGTATGTATGAATAAAATTTGTGCATGCATAGACTTCGGAGAAATTCAAGTTTCCGCTGCGCGAACGTTTGGCCATTAGCTGGTTTTCATATAAAGCGCTTACATAGAGAGCTGTAGATTTTTGCATACGTTGTTTTGAATTTGTGCATATTTGTGTACAAAACAGATTTAGAAAAAATCGTAGGGCTAAAAAGATAAAAATATAAACGCAAAACAAGCTTTTTAGGTCATAGTTCTTAAAGTATGCACTTTGGGGTCTAGATTTTCACGTTTATACAAACCTTGTAAGTGTCTGCAACATATTGTCAAATATCAATGATGTTCCTTTAGTAATTAAAGAGATATAGGACAATTTACCATGACAAAATCACTGTTTACAAAGCAGTCAAATATCACGACATTCTAAAGGAATTGCATGGTAAAATGTATGCCAATAATTAGTGCATTCATTCAACTATTCACATGCAAAATTTCATGTCATTAAATTCAGTAATTAAAGAAAAACAATTAAAATACTGACGAAGCATCGAAAACCTACATAACCCGACCAAGTTCGGATAGCTATAAAAAAGCGGCCGTGCCATATATCTTAAGAACGTTCTTAACCTTCCAATATAGTATTTATTAATATGGCACAGTTGCGTACACAAGCGTTAGGAAAAAATAAAACAATTGCATTTCTTGAATGAAAAATGTTTTTTTTTATAATAACGCCACTATCTACGGCAAAATAAATCTTCAATTAACAAGTACTTCTCTATTTTTAATATCCGTGTACAAAAATATTTTTAATTACTTATAATGCTTAATTATGTAATTATAATAATGTTAACAAACGCTTGCAGCGGCAGCAATAGATCTAAATGTGTTTTAACTAAAATAGGTTTAATAAACTATTATGAATACAAGGGTACCTAAGTATAATATTTCGAGCTTCAATAAAAATTAAAATCACATCACATAACTGGACTATTCAGTTGTTTATATTTGATCAACATTAAAAATGTGCTTATAAACTAAAACATTTGTATAAAAAAGGTATTTTCAAGAAATATTTTTAAATGAGTAGCAAATACAGTAAATAACCTCAACATTTCTAAGTATAGGTACCTAATATTTTCTAGTTCCAATAATAAAATTACAGATTAACAATCACAGATCAATAAAGTAGACTATTCAGTTGTTTAGGTTTGAGAGTCTGCCTAATATAAAAATAAATCAACATTTAAAAACAGTAGGTAGTACTTACTTGTGGTAATTATTTAATTTCCCTGAGGGGTCTATAGTAAGAATCCGGATCCATGAAATATTCAATAGAAATTAGCTGTATGAATTTTATTTGCCTAAATTAATATATTTAGTTTATATCTCAAGTCTCAAGCGCGTACTTAAATAAAGTAACTACGTAAATAGTACCTACTTTGTCATAGTTAAATACATTTAAAAAAGTAGGTGAGGTCAACCAGGGCAATTGCGTCTTTGGGGCAATTGCGTCTAATCGAAATTATTTTTAAACTATTTGAAAACCTACCTCTCTTTCATCTTGTTTTGTTTACTTTGAATAAAAAGCTATAACGTATAGATGGCAGGAGAGGTAGGTTTTCAAATAGATTTAAAATAATTTCGATTAGACGCAATTGCCCCAAAGACGCAATTGCCCCGGTTGACCTTGTACAAAAATAAATGACCTTTATATTATATCGAAACAATTGTGTATACCAATTCAATACCGGTATTATACTGTAAATTTTGGAATGTTACCTAAATATATTGCACGGCCGCTTTTTTATAGCTATCCGAACTTGGTCGGGTTATGTAGGTTTTCGATGCTTCGTCAGTATTTTAATTGTTTTTCTTTAATTACTGAATTTAATGACATGAAATTTTGCATGTGAATAGTTGAATGAATACACTAATTATTGGCATACATTTTACCATGCAATTCCTTTAGAATGTCGTGATATTTGACTGCTTTGTAAACAGTGATTTTGTCATGGTAAATTGTTCTATATCTCTTTAATTACTAAAGGAACATCATTGATATTTGGCAATATGTTGCAGACACTTACAAGGTTTGTATAAACGTGAAAATCTAGACCCCAAAGTGCATACTTTAAGAACTATGACCTAAAAAGCGTGTTTTACGTTTATATTTTTATCTTTTTAGCCCTACGATTTTTCTAAATCTGTTTTGTACACAAATATGCACAAATTCAAAACAACGTATGTAAAAATCTACAGCTCTCTATGTAAGCGCTTTATATGAAAACTAGCTAATGGCCAAACGTTCGCGCAGCGGAAACTTGAATTTCTCCGAAGTCTATGCATGCACAAATTTTATTCATACATACACAATTACACACAAATACACACTAATTTTTGGACACATCTCTTTTTTCTAAAGTCAATGGATTAAAAAAAGTTCCGCCAGGACAACGTTCGCCCAGCGGAATCAGTTTTGGTGAATTTCTCCACAATGGCTGCATGCACAAATTTTTTTTTACCATACACAATTACACGACGTCATACACTAAATATCTGCATATTTAAAATCTTTAAATTCAACAACATTCCGCTGCGCGAACGCACACCACAGCGGGCGCACGTCCTCTCGTTCATAGTGCACCTCTCAAACATCCGAGGTTTGCACTCCAATATCGATGCAGTCCATTACCACCTTGAGACTGAAAAGCCCCACCTACTTTTCTTGACGGAGACCCAGATCAGATGTCCGACTGACGCGGCGTACCTCGGCTACCCGGGATACTCTTTGGAGCATCATTTCCTGCAGCGTGCCGGGGTCTGTGTGTATGTCCGCAATGACATCTGTTGCCGGCGCCTCCGTCACCTCGAAGACCCTCACTTCTCGTCCCTATGGCTGTTGGTTGACACTGGTGTGGACAAAATTGTTTACACCTGTGTCTACCGATCGCACAGCGGTGATCAGGAGACGACTCGTTTATTTGACCACCTCAGTGAGGCTGCTGACAATGCGCTGCATCGGCACCCTGACGCTCAGTTCGTCGCTCTGGGGGACTTCAACGCCTGCCACCAGGACTGGCTCTTCCCATACCAGAGGACCGACCACGCTGGGAGAGAAGCGCGAAACTTCGCGCTTTCTATGGGCCTTTCCCAGCTGGTAGAGCAAGCGACTAGGGTGCCTGATGTAGCTGGCCATACTGCCAACTGTTTGGACCTTCTGCTGACCACTGATCCGGACAGATGTGTTGTAACAGTTTCCTCACCGTTGGGAACTTCAGACCACTGTCTGGTGAGTCTGTATCGTCCTTCTCCCCACCAGATCACGACTCTCGTGGTGAACGGCGAATGTGGCGATACAGGTCAGCGGATTGGGATGAGATGCGCCACTTCTTTGCGTCTTATCCTTGGCAGCAGGTATGCTTCTCTTCTGACAATCCTTCGAGCTGTGCGGACGCTATAACCGATGTGGTGCGTCAAGCTATGGAGTATTTTATCCCATTCAATGACGTGCCCGTCGGTGGCTCGGCTCGCCCATGGTTCAATGCCGATTGTGTCCAAGCTGAACAGCGTAAGCACACGGCATTTCTCGCCTGGGTACCGCGGAGCTCCGGATCTAAGCTCAAAGAAAAGAGCCTTTAACCGTGCTGCCAAGTCCTACAAAAAGGCGCTTAAGAAGGCTCGCTTCGACCGCATTACCCATATTGGCAACAAGTTATCTGCGCAGCCATCCGGTAGCAGGTCTTTTTGGTCCCTTGCCAAATCGGTTGAGGCGAACTTCTGTAGGCACTCACTGCCTCCGCTGGTTAGGCCTGATGGAACACTGGCTCATACGGCGAGAGAGAAAGCAGGTCTCTTTGCATCTCTCTTTGCCCATAGTTCGCGTCTTGATACTGGCAGTGCTACTCCACTTAATTTACCTCATTGCGGAGCTTCAATGCCTGAGGTTCGCATTAGTACTGTGTCGTCTGGACGTGAATAAGGCTAGTGGTCCGGATGGTATACCAGCGATTGTTCTTAAAGCATGTGCGCCCGAGTTGTCTCCTGTATTGACGCGCTTGTATCGCCTCTCATTTAGGACTGGTATAGTGCCCAAGTCCTGGAGGCTTGCTAACGTGCAGCCTGTGCCCAAGAAGGGTAGTCGTGCCGATCCTGCCAACTATCGGCCGATTTCGATCACCTCCATACTTTGCAAAATTATGGAGCGTGTATTGAACTCGCGCCTCTTGGCATACCTGGAGGGTAACGATCTCCTCAGTGACCGACAGTACAGGTTTCGCCGCAATCGGTCAACTGGGGACCTACTAGTGTATGCCACTCACTTGTGGGGCGAGGCCCTCGAGAAGAATGGGGAAGCGATTGCTGTCTCCATTGATGTTTCGAAGGCCTTCGACCGGGTATGGCACGCTGGCCTTTTGAGTAAGCTTCCAGCGTACGGCATTCCCCCTAGCCTGACTGGCTGGGTAAAAGACTTCCTGACTGAACGGTCCCTCCGAGTTGTTGTCGACGGATGCTCTTCTGAGCCCATGTCAACTAATGCCGGTGTTCCTCAGGGGTCTGTTCTCTCTGCAACTCTGTTTTTGCTGCATATTAACGATCTGCTGATGCCCGGTATCTATGGGTATGCAGATGATAGCACAGTTGTAGAGAGATACCTGCCGGATGCTCGGGCTAGTAGGGAATCAATCCGGTCCGAAAGAGAGGCCATGGTTGAGCGAACGAGTGTTGCACTGCAGGCAGTCTCCGAATGGGGCAATGCCAATCTTGTAGCATTCAATGCCGCCAAAACACAGGCGTGTCTTTTCACCGCCAAAAGGAGCCCATTCACCTTGGCCCCTACTTTTCGGAATGTGTCCTTGGAGTGTTCCGACCGCCTTCAGCTCTTGGGAGTTGAGATTTCCTCGAACCTTAACTTTGGGCGGTTCATTGAGTCAAAGGCCAGGGTGGCTGCCAGGAAACTTGGCGTTATCGCAAAGGTCCGGCAGTACTTCACACCTGGGCAGCTTCTAATGTTATACAAAGCACAGGTCCGTTCGTGTGTGGAGTATTGCAGCCACATTTGGGCTGGTTCTGCCAAGTGTCACCTGGCCACTTTGGATTCAGTGGAGAGACGTGCAAAGAGGCTGATTGGTGACCCTGATCTAACTCGAGTTGGTCTCCAAAGCCTAGAGCACAGGCGTAGAGTAGCCAGCCTTTCGGTGTTCTATAGGATGCATTTCGGGGAGTGTGCGAGGGAATTGCATGATTTAATTCCCCATCTCCGTTCCACCAGCGGACGACCCGTCGTACGGCTGGTTTCCACCCTTACGTTGTTAACACCACTACGATCCGGACGAAGCGTTTCGCCTCCTCCTTTATACCGCGTACATCGAGGGACTGGAACAATTTGCCCGCGGCGGTGTTTCCGTCGGACTACAATTTGAGTGTCTTCAAGGCTAGAGTCAATAGGCTCTTAATAAACTAGTGCGCTTTACCATCAACGATTGCGTCACTGCTTACCATCAGGCAGGATTGCGGTCAAGCGCTGGTTTATAATATTAAAAAAAAAAAAAACTACGTTGTTGGAAGCAGAAGCTATAGTAAATTCTCGCCCGCTCACGCATATATCACCAGATTCAACAGATCCAGAAGCGTTGACGCCACTTCATTTCCTGCTGGGCACCTCATCGGTCTATAACTTCTCTGTTCAACTCACGGACGCAGAAAAAATACGGTAATTGCATGCCCTACTCATAACGCGTTCAAGGTCAAAGTGGGGTAACTCCATGTGTTGCCGTCTGTACCATTTTGTAAACATATCAAACCTGAAAGGTTTTTCACCAGCTTTTACACGTCAAATATGTTTTTACACGAATGTCTTGTTAATTGCGCATTGCAACTACGTTATAATAAATCAGACTTTTATAGTACATTACGATATTAGTGCGTAATGATGGTTATAACATGCGAGGCGGAATTTCAGCCCGAGCCGAGCATGTTATAACCAATACGCACGTATATCGTACGACGTTTTTTAACATACTTGCGAGGAAACAGAAAAAAAAAGTATTTTATATTTTATTCATTTTAAATAAACTCAACCTGTGAATGCACACTGTTGCTTTCCCGCCATTAGTATTATCATTTGCCATTTCAAATATGGAACAGCGCGCTGCTCACTGGCTGGAGCCGGGCGGCGGCGATCAGTTCCATAATTATTTGAAATGGCAAATAATGCTGTTATGGAATTTGTATGGACTATAACTTAACTATTTGCTTTGATAACACACGCGTTTGTTATGGCCCGCTTTACATATTTAAAACCGGTGGAATTACATCAGCTTTACGAGCAAGGGTGTTAAAAATATTTTAACCAGTGTGTATGAATATGCATTATTAAACCATCCTTGCGTTTATAGCTACGCTGACAAGAATCACATTTTTTACGATTCGTCACCAGTGTGTGTAAGCATATGCCTTGTTAAACTGTTCTTTTGACTAAAATTACATTGACATATTTCACACTGATAAGGTTTCTCACCAGTGTGTTTACGCACATGGGTTGTTAAATGACTCTTTCTACTAAAATTACGTTGACATATTTCACACTGATAAGGTTTTTCACCAGTGTGTGTACGCACATGGGTTATTAAATGACTCTTTCTACTAAAATTACGTTGACATATTTCACACTCATAAGGTTTTTCACCAGTGTGTGTACGCATATGTATTTTTAAACTGATCTTGTGACTAAAATTACGTTGACATATTTCACACTTATAAGGTTTTTCACCAGTGTGTGTACGCATATGTATTTTGAAATTGAACTTGTGACTAAAATTACGTTGACATATTTCACACTTATAAGGTTTTTCGCCAGTGTGTGTACGCACGTGGATTGTTAAATGACCCTTTGTACTAAAATTACGTTGACATATTTCACACTTATAAGGTTTCTCACCAGTGTGTGTACGCATATGCTGTGTTAAACTGATCTTTTGACTAAAATTACGTTGACAAATATCACACTGATAAAGTTTTTCACCAGTGTGTGTACGCATATGAACAGTTAAACTTTGCCTTTGTGTATACACACGCTGACAAATACGACATTTATATTCTTTTTTAACATTATTAGAACTACTCCGATTACATATGTAAGGCTCTTTGAAATATGTGCCAGGCTTGGACGTCCATTTCTGAGTAGTCCGAATAACTTTCGAGTCTGATTTATCTTTTGTAGTTGGCTCGGTTATTGCATCTTTTTCTTTTGTTCTTCTTGTGTCCTGTTTTGGTTCCCTCACAACTGTGGCCTCTGTAAGTAAATCTAGTAAGTACACAATGGGAGATTTGAATGAATTTGAAGGATTGTCTTTTGAATTTGTTTGCGCCTCCGTCGCACTGGGTGTGCGACAGCTATCTACATCTCATTGCTGAGAGCTTGGAAAGACCATCTATTTATGGAACGCACGACAATATTCTGCTGTCTTGACTGGTGTTTTACGTGGCTATTTTAAATTCAAATTAAATATAAACGCTTTTATTACATGTACAGATTGTGTGTACATTAATTATTGTTATCTGAAATAAACAGATTGAATTGAATTTAACAACGATTTTTAACTTTAATCTGCATGACGATCTTGTAACTTCCGTAGGGTCAACATGACTAAAGATCGCATAAGACAGTCAGGTAGGCAAGGAAAAAGGAGAATTCGTAAAGCGAGCAAATAAAAAAAAATACTGAACAGTCCTAGCAATAGAACTCAAAATTGTCCATATAAGCAGTTACACCCTTCAGGGCCGTGAGGTGATCCTAGCCACATCCTATCAGGTGAACCGTTGGCTTGTCTGTTTAGCTATATCACTAATACTTACTTATTGTCTCTGTAGCTGTTCCATTTTTCTTTAATACTTCTTCGTCTTCCACTTCAGTTTTACATTTAATTAAAGGTATATCATCTTCTAAGTCTGACTCATAACAGTGTGGCGGTATATCTGCTACATCTAGACAGCTATTGCCTAAATTTTCGGGTTCTAGCTCTGTAAGTAAACAATAACTGTCAAGAGTATTATTATCAACCAGTTGCGCCTGGTTTTACCTGCGTAAGTTTCGACCCTGTGGGAATATTAGAATTAAAATTAATCCTATGCATTAATCCTGGTAATAATCTATGTGTGCCAAATTATACATCTAATTCCGTTCAGTGATTTTAGTGTAAAATGTAACAAACACATACAGTCCGAAACTTACGCTTTTATAATACAATACTAAGTTTCCACTTATTACTCTTAAATTTATTACTAGCTTTCCACCCGCGGCTTCGCCCGCGTCGAGTTCGGTTATATCGCGCTTTTTAGATTTCCCTCGTGAATATCAAATTTCTCCGGGATAAAAGTAGCCTATGTCCTTTCTCAAGGTCTAAAGATTGTCTGTGCCAAATTTCATTAAAATCGGTTGAGAGGTTTAAGCGGGAAAGCGTTACAGGCAGACAGACAGACAGAGTAACTCTCGCATTTATAATATTAGTATGGATTTTTGAGAATCACTCATCTGTGTTTATTGTCCGATTGCAGGTATGATAGAGGTTTCTTATGATATAAGCATTACCTCTGTGCCATTTCTGTTCTGTTTTTTCTTGTTAGTTTCTATGTGTGTACATAAATGGTTAAATAAATACAAGTTTGAAAATTGACATTTCAATAATGCGGTTAACACTATGCTGAACTAAACTAAACACTGCCACACACACACACACACAAGCACACACAGCACATAGCTATAAAACATTTGTGATCAATATAAATTCAATAGATTACATTCTATATTGTATGCCTCTTTATTACTATTAATTATTTTTAACTTCGTTGTGTGGAATAAATTACTTTATTACTTTATATACTTTTTTTTTAATTTCCTAATCAAATTTAAAACTTTTATTTTAAATAAACTAATTACAAATACTTTTGAAGTGTCAAAAGTTCGGCCAGTCAGTAAAATGAAGCTAGCTGTCCTTTGCAAAGTGCAGGTTTCAATAAAGAAGAATGGCCAAAAAATCCACAAACACTCTTAAAACCAAAAAGTTGTTAAAAAATACTTGATCACATCATTCACGCTGAATATATCCATGTGAGAACGATGCAGGAAGACGCGCAGCTTAAGTGTCCGTTAAAGGAAACATAAAAGGAATTCAGAAATTAAAATAAGTCTTGGCATCTAAGAAATGATCAGTCATCACTGAGGGCACCCGTTCACGAACATGACGCATGGGTCAACACCAGTTAGCTCAACCATTTTGAAGGGAACTTAATGACTCAACACACACTCCGCCATCACCGAGACATTGTACTCTCAACCGCTAGAGACACAGAACATATGCTACATTTGAACAGATATATAGAACACATTTAATTTTATTAAGTTTTACTGGTGTTTGAACTAGATAACAAATATCTGTGTCTCAGACATCAGCGCTCTTCAGAGATGGAAAAATAAAACTTGAAACAAGCAAAAGCTGTGTGGAGTGTTATTGCGAGTATGTGGGCAGGAATTTGCAACATTTTAAATAGTTCCTACTCCATGAAGGATGAGTTTACTGAGCAAGGCGGAATCACAGAATTTATTGGAGATTTTAAATACACACATCAATAGTGTCTAGGGATCAAGCATTTTTATGCGGATTTCTTGAGATTGAGATGTGGCTTTGTAATAAATTTATGATTTTATAAATTTATATGGATCCTTTTTGGTGCATTTCATAATTTGAATCAGGAACTGTGAATCAAATTCAAGTAAAAGATGAAAATCAGCTGTCAATATTTTCCCTATAAAAACATACAACGCATTGAAGACATTATTAGTGCTACTGTTTCCCTACTACTGATTAAAACCAACGTTATTATGGAGCGGCGACGTCATTTAAGCAGGGAAGAAATGCTCAGAGCCGTGGGAATGATAGAAGCTGGTTCCCGGCAACGTACTGTGGCTTTAGCTCTGAATACAAGTCAGAGTGGTATCAGTCGACTTTGGACACGTTACCGAAGCACTGGTACCGTGGCTGAGCGCCATGGAGGACGGTATCGCTGCACCACACGGAGACAAGACCGATACATTCAAATCTTAACTCGAAGAGCTCCAACAATAACCGCCATGATGTTAGCCGTGAGGCTTCATCACTCTTCAAGGAACTTAATTAGCGACCAAACAGTCAGAAACCGCTTGCATGAAGTGAACCTTCATTCCCGAAGACCGCTACGGGTACCACCTATAGCAATGCACAATCGTAGGATTCGATATCAATGGGCTCTTGAACACAGAAATTGGGCAGAAGAACAATGGCGTTTCGTGTGCTTTTCTGATGAGTCTCGTTTTGGTATGAGACCGGATACAAGACGTATACGACACTGGAGAACCCCTGGACGCCAACAGCGATTAAAATCCTGCCAGGAAGTCCATCCTTATAGTGGTGGAACTCAACGCTCAAATTTATGCTGAAACGATTGTATCAGACGTCATCGTTCCTCTACAAGTGCAAATCGGTCCCTTATTTCAGTTAATGCATGATTATGCACGACCGCACACCGCAAGAGTTGTAAGACAGACTCTCGCCGCAGCTAACATCAATGTCCTGCCCTGGCCTGCTCAGTCGCCAGACTTGAACCCGATTGAGCATGCATGGGATATGCTACAGAGAAGAGCTCTGCCGAATATGGAGGGTATCGAGTCGCAAGAAGACCTTTTTTTGTTGTTGCAACGAACATGGGCGGCCATTCCACAGCGTGATTTGGATGAACTCATTTTGAGTATGCCAAACCGATGTTCTTGTGTTGTTAGTGTTCGCGGTAGAAACACGGATTATTAATTGTTTAAGTTACCCAATAAAATTTTAGAGAAAACTGTTATTTCAGTCTTTTTTTTCGAACTTTTGTGTTAGTGGTTCAAATGTCAAATATCCCTTTATTAGGAAAATGGCAAATTTCTTTATTAATGCAAAGGTGACTTGGTTTATCGTTACTGTGACAAACGAAAACGCTTTATTTGATGAATCCTTAAAGAAAATTTTAATTAATATCAATCAGGAGAAAAGTTATTGCAAAAATATATGTTGATCCCTAGACACTTTTGATGTGTGTAGTATAATATCATTATTTTTCCAAAACGTTACTTTATACAAATTTATTTTTAGTTTACGCGAAACCTGAATACAGTTTGTTCAGAATAAGCAACTGAATTGATTCAAATCATTTTTTCACCATGTTATATTTTTTCAAATCAAATCAAATTATTTGTTTGGTAGAATGCAGGTATACAAATATGGTTGTCAGAAATTAAAGTGAGGCCATACATTCTGTCCCAAATGGGACATGCAAAATTTAAATTATGTCAATATGAAGCTACAGACAAGAACAATAATCATTAATCAAATAAAAAAACACAACAATCCTTTCAAGTCCTTTCGCAGGTCTGCTGGAAGAAATTTCTTAAGAAATAAGCAGCACCTTTGTACTCAGATCTTAATTTTGTCGAATTTTTATGTATTGTATTGTGTGTACATAAATAATAAAATAAATAAATAAACAATTAAATAAAAAAAAATCGATTCGGTCACAATAAGGTCAAAAAGTAATTAATGTAAACATAAAGGTCAAATATAATTAAATGTCACGTCAATAAGGATAAAATAGAAGCATCACCAAAAAAAATCATAATTACAATGTATTGATACACGAAGTGGTGTCTGAGATAGCATCCAAATATAATGATTGGTGTAAAATCTTCACAGATGGATCAAAAAATAAAGATGGGTTTGGGGCTGCTTTTTTCTTCCAAAATTTAAGTTATAAGGCTATGTTTAAAATTAATGCAAATATATGTGTAATGTCGGTGGAACTCATTGCAATATATCAAGCTGTATATTATGCACATACACAAAATTTAAATAAAGTGGTCATACTAACCGACAGTAAGAGTGCTTTACAACATGTGGCTCGATGCGCCTCTGGTTGCAGAGGTGCATCGATAGCCTATGATATTCTAAAACTAATGTATTGCTATAACAAAAATGACATTAGGATTATCTTGCAATGGGTTCCAGCACATATAGGGTTACGGGGCAATGAGGAGGCTGATCGACTGTCGAGACAGGCAGTAGAGATAGGTAATGTTACGTCATACGTTCGGGATTACTGGGAATATTTCTTCAGGTTTAAAAATGTATGCTTCGATAAATGGAAAAAGTGGTTTAATGAAATATCCAAAGAAAAGGGCATTTGGTATAAAGTGATACAAAATGAACCCCCTCGCGAACCCTGGTTTGACGATAAATGTTTAAGTAGGAATTATATTAAGTTACTGTTAAGGCTTCGTTCTGGCCACTATCCATCAGCAAAATTTGCTTTCCTAATGAAAAAGGCATTGTCCCCTAATTGTGAGACATGTAATAAGGTTGAAGATGTGCAACATTTGCTGATGGATTGTGTTAAGAACAAAGACGAGAGGGAATCATTGGCTAGGGAGTTTGATTTGAACATGTGGGATGTTGGACTTATCCTAAATATTTTGGCGCACCCAAAATCAGAAAGGACTAAACGCATAGTTTCTGTCTTAATTCAGAACTCTAGGCAGTGATTCCATCTCCTATTATGTTATATTGTGTTATTGTGTTGTTGTTTATTTTTATTTTTAATTAGTTGTAAACTTACAATAAGGTACAATGGGGTTGACATATCCGTGTGGATAAAAACCCCTTATAAATAAAGAGATTAAAAAAAAAAAAATAAGAAGCATCACAAAATATCGGTGAAGAAATCAGTAACAGAATAATAACATTTTTTTAACAACATGTCAGTAAGGTTTTTTTTTAATCCTTTTACTGGTTGCTCTTTAATTTCGTTAGGTATCTTATTGTATACGCTTGGCCCCATACACAAAACGTTTTTTTTTTAACAGTGTGGTGTTCTAGCCACGTTTATGCAACAAATTTTGATATTGAGATCTCATACAATTTGTCCTCTTTCGTGTCTCGTTTAACGATGGGAACAAATGTGGGTTAGTTTTCAAGAATATGGCTATTTCTAGAATGTATAGACATGGAAAGGTTAATAATTTATGCGATTTGAACACAGGAATACAACTGTCCGTAACCTGTAAGTTAAAAATTGACCTAATGCATCGTTTTGGGCATGTCAACTGATTGTCCATCAATATTCCCAGGAATTTAACTACTTTAATATTTTCAATCTTATGTCCATCAATTAATGTCTAAGTCTTCGGGATCAATGCGTTGGTAAAAATGCATGATATCAGTTTTTTGTATATTTATTTTTAAGTTGTTGCAATTAAGCCAATTAACTGTATCTTTAAGAGCGTCATTAATATCTTTTTCACATTATCCCTTATTTGTGCATTTAACTAGTGCCGTACTGTCGCCAGCAAACAATATAACTGGATGGTCTAATTGGAGTGGAAGATCGTTAATGTAGATTAAAAATAAAAGCGGACCGAGGACGCTTCCTTGTGGGATGCCATATTTGATACTTCTGTAAGAAGATCTGAATTTCAATTCGCGTTTGGAACTCAAGCATACATTTTAGAAATTTCGGTATATTGCATACAATCAGTAAGATAGGATTTTATTAAATTTAATGCATTTCCACGAATCCTGTAAGCATGCAGTTTATTTATAAGTTTTTTTTTTTTTTACGGAAACCCTTTTGCTCGTCACAAAGTATATTAAATTTTGTCAAGAAGCTATCAATAGATTCACATATATTTTTGTCTATTACCTACTTTAGAAAACACTGGAATAAGAGCAATTGGTCTGTAATTTGACATATTTTCTTTATTATTATTTTTTATGAAGAGGTTTCACAATCACGATTGTTAGACTGTTAGGAAACATTCCGGAAGTTGTGCTTGCATTTATAATGTGACTTAGAGGACCAGAAATCACATCAGAAACGAATTTGATGACTTTCGTTGAAATGCCGTTGTTGAAACCCTTGACACGTCTTGCGGTACAACAGGCGACAAGAAGATCGAATTTGGATTAAACTCTATTCCCTTAAGCCGATGAGTCGTAGATTTTGGTAGTTCTGAGACTTGATCAACAAAAAAATCATTAAATGAATTTTCCCAAATACATTTAGAAATATTTGCAGTGTGGTTACCGAGCGCGCCACGCAGATTACGATAGATCATAGTAAAGCGCACGCCCGTGCAACAGCTGATGCCAGAGGTCAACGAACCAGTCGCGTGGACCATATTTTTTTTAGGACAGCGAAGTAGGATAACAAGCTCATAACTTTGTGGTTTTTCATGATATCTTTTTGAAATTTTGTACATAGATTCTCTACTAAAAATACTGGACAGGTGTTTCAGTTCCGCATAAACAATAAATAATGTTGTATACCGCACGCCCTGTGAGTGCCGCAGGCCGCGTGTTTTAAATAATGTTGTACACCGCACGCCCTGTGAGTGCCGCAGGCCGCGTGTTTTAAATAATGTTGTATACCGCACGCCCTGTGAGTGCCGCAGGCCGCGTGTTTTAAATAATGTTGTATACCGCACGCCCTGTGAGTGCCGCAGGCCGCGTGTTTTAAATAATGTTGTATACCGCACGCCCTGTGAGTGCCGCAGGCCGCGTGTTTTAAATAATGTTGTATACCGCTCGCCCTGTGAGTGCCGCAGGCCGCGTGTTTTAAATAATGTTGTATACCGCACGCCCTGTGAGTGCCGCAGGCCGCGTGTTTTAAATAATGTTGTATACCGCACGCCCTGTGAGTGCCGCAGGTCGCGTGTTTTAAATAATGTTGTATACCGCACGCCCTGTGAGTGCCGCAGGCCGCGTGTTTTAATTCAGTGTGCAACAACTTCATTGACTAATCGGAGACTGTATTTTGAGTAACGGAAGCCAGTAGCAAAGTGTTAAAAAAAATTACACAAACAATTATATTAAAACCAAAAGCTAACAATACCATCACTTTGATCTTCCTCCATTGGCTCAATATCATCATCTAGTCCGTCACTAACAGCTGGTAAGGGGCCATCCATAAAGTACGTCACACGAATTTCATGATTTTTTGAGCCCTCCCCCGTCCTTGTCACAGGTGTTCACATTTCTGAAACCCCCCCTCCCTAGTGTGACGTCACATGTTTTACAATTTCACATCGAAAAATTATTAAATTAAAACATCGTAAACAAAACAATTTAAACCGTATTGTCCCGAAGATAGAGTTAGATATATTTTTTAGTTTATAATTAATATTTCAAATTACGCGATTACTACCTCTAGGTATATTAGATTTTGAAATGTGATGTCACGAAACTTACTACCCCCACCCACCCCTTGTCACACCATGTCACACTTTGTCGACACCCCCCTCCCCCCTTTATGTGTGACGTACTTTATGGATGACCCCTAATTCTTCTTTGATAGTATTTCCTGTTTCACATTCATCATCTATACTTATGTGGAATATTGGCGAAGTAATAAGCCCACTACAAAACTCTAAGCGGGCTTGGTTTATTAAAGGATTGAGCTGTGAAAAGAAAAAGAAAGATCAGAAGGTTGTGTGTTGAAATCAGGTCAGGGTCACCAGTATAGTAACATTATGAGCAACAGGGTGTAGAGCTCCCTCATCCTAAATAGAAAAGGGAGGATTCTCTAACCAGACGGGTGTTGTCTGGTGTTAACACTTGATTTGGAGAAGTTGTCTGTGTGCTAGTTACAACGGTAAACTCTGTTCGTGCAATGAAAGGTTTGCGTGACGTTAGTCTGACGCGTACTTCGCATGTGGTGTTGTAGATACCGCTACAATTATTATAATTTCGAGAAAATTAAAAATGAAATGTTGAAAATCTTTGAATGTGAAAATTACATCAGACAATCATCCTAAACTCCCGCCCTTCGCCACTTCCTAGTACTTTCGCTGGGAAGAGAGGAACGAACCTCCCAGCGGAAGAGCTGTCTGATCAGTTAAATAACAAATAAACACACAACTTTATATAATACTGAACATAACAAAACACAGAACATAAAATTATTTACCTTACACCAGCTAGCCATGCTAATATACACACATCAAAAGTGTCTAGGGATCAACATATATTTTTGCAATAACTTTTCTCCTGATTGATATTAATTAAAATTTTCTTTAAGGATTCATCAAATAAAGTGTTTTCGTTTGTCACAGTAACGATAAACCAAGTCACATTTGCATTAATAAAGAAATTTGCCATTTTCCTAATAAAGGGATATTTGACATTTGAACCACTAACACAAAAGTTCGAAAAAAAGACTGAAATAACAGTTTTCTGTAAAATTTTATTGGGTAACTTAAACAATTAATAATCCGTGTTTCTACCGCGAACACTAACAACACAAGAACATCGGTTTGGCATACTCAAAATGAGTTCATCCAAATCACGCTGTGGAATGGCCGCCCATGTTCGTTGCAACAACAAAAAAAGGTCTTCTTGCGACTGGATACCCTCCATATTCGGCAGAGCTCTTCTCTGTAGCATATCCCATGCATGCTCAATCGGGTTCAAGTCTGGCGACTGAGCAGGCCAGGGCAGGACATTGATGTTAGCTGCGGCGAGAGTCTGTCTTACAACTCTTGCGGTGTGCGGTCGTGCATTATCATGCATTAACTGAAATAAGGGACCGATTTGCACTTGTAGAGGAACGATGACGTCTGATACAATCGTTTCAGCATAAATTTGAGCGTTGAGGTTGCCTCTGATCCAAATCAACTCAGTTCTTCCGCCGATCCAAATACCCGCCCATACCATGATGGTTCCACCACTATAAGGATGGACTTCCTGGCAGGATTTTAATCGCTGTTGGCGTCCAGGGGTTCTCCAGTGTCGTATACGTCTTGTATCCGGTCTCATACCAAAGCGAGACTCATCAGAAAAGCACACGAAACGCCATTGTTCTTCTGCCCAATTTCTGTGTTCAAGAGCCCATTGATATCGAATCCTACGATTGTGCATTGCTATAGGTGGTACCCGTAGCGGTCTTCGGGAATGAAGGTTCACTTCATGCAGGCGGTTTCTGACTGTTTGGTCGCTAATTAAGTTCCCTGAAGAGTGATGAAGCCTCACGGCTAACATCATGGCGGTTATTGTTGGAGCTCTTCGAGTTAAGATTTGAATGTATCGGTCTTGTCTCCGTGTGGTGCAGCGATACCGTCCTCCATGGCGCTCAGCCACGGTACCAGTACTTCGGTAACGTGTCCAAAGTCGACTGATAACACTCTGACTTGTATTCAGAGCTAAAGCCACAGTACGTTGCCGGGAACCAGCTTCTATCATTCCCACGGCTCTGAGCATTTCTTCCCTGCTTAAATGACGTCGCCGCTCCATAATAACGTTGATTTTAATCAGTAGTAGGGAAACAGTAGCACTAATAATGTCTTCAATGCGTTGTATGTTTTTATAGGGAAAATATTGACAGCTGATTTTCATCTTTTACTCGAATTTGATTCACAGTTCCTGATTCAAATTATGAAATGCACCAAAAGGATCCATATAAATTTATAAAATCATAAATTTATTACAAAGCCACATCTCAATCTCAAGAAATCCGCATAAAAATGCTTGATCCCTAGACACTTTTGATGTGTGTACATACGAGCAAAGTAAAAAACAAAAAAAAAACTAAAAATGGAAATTTAAGTTAAACTAATTATTTAAATAAAAGCCACCAGGCATAAAGAGTGTGACAGCTTATATGTGTAGCGACTCAGCCGCTACACCATCGCGCATCTTCGGGCATCATCGCCGCGGCTCGGGTCCGTTCGGTTTCGCAGCGCGCCTACACACCAGTCCATTGTTCGCCGCTGCGCAAGGCAGTCCCGCGCTCGCTTGCTTACTCGCTTCTTTTAATTTGCTCTGCCGCGATCATAATAATACTTCTAAATTCTCATTTCACGCTTTAAAATTCTTCCGACTAATGCTATTCAGTGTGCTATTCTATTCTTCTACTATCCTAACTGTGATCTGTAGTGTTACTGTACTTTCTACCCTTCTGTGTTGATTGTGAACTCTTAACTTAAAATTATAACTGTTACTAAGAACATTTGTATTTTTATTTGTGGACGATACCTACATAATTGGTGACCCCGACTATGGAATCGCGCAAAGAAGACCACTACAGTGCTGAAACTTCGCGTGTAGGCGTTCGTCCACCTCCGTTTTGGCCAGATGACCCAGAAATGTGGTTCGCTCAGATGGAGTGCCAGTTCGCTTTAGCGAACGTCACCGTGGACCTAACTAAATATTACCAGGTAGTGTCCGCATTGGAACCTCGCTACGCTACAGAAGTAAAAGATATTATCACGAATCCACCAGCTACAAATAAGTTCGAGAAAATAAAGACTGAACTAATAAAACGATTGACCGCGTCACGGCTACGAAGAATAAAACAATTAATTACGCACGAAGAGTTAGGTGATCGTAAACCATCACAGTTTCTACGGCGTTTACGGGACCTGGCGGGTCCAGCAGTTCCAGAAGATTTTTTGAAGAGTTTGTGGTCGGGCCGGCTACCGACAAACCTGCAGACAGTTTTAGCGTCGCAACCAGACCTATCATTGGACAAGTTAGCGGACTTGGCAGACACGGTGAACGAGATCGCGCCCTGCGGACCGCTGCAAGTAGCAAGCGTTGCAGACCCCAGTACGTCTACCCTCATTAAGCAAATGGCTAGTCAGATATCTGAGCTTACAAAGCAGGTAACATCATTGTTTACTCAGGTAAACGAGCAAAGACAGGTACGTGGTCGTTCGTGTTCTCGTTCAAGTAGCAGTAGTTGGCGGGGCCGATCTAGATCTAGGCCGCGTCAGCCACCAGAAAACCACCCGCATTGTTGGTACCACTTTAGCTTTGGTTCTCGTGCAAGAAAGTGTACGCAGCCTTGCTCGTGGCAGGCGGAAAACGCGAAAGGCAGCCGGAATTAGCGGCCTACGACTGCCCTTCAGAATCAGGCCGTCTTTTTATTACTGACCGTCACTCAAAAAAATTATTTCTGGTCGATACTGGCTCTGATTTATGCGTGTACCCACGGTCAAATATTAAGACGCCCTGCACTAAATCAAAGTACAGTTTAACAGCAGCCAATGGAAGTGTCATAAACACTTACGGTCCAGTACAACTCAACCTCAACCTAGGACTTCGGCGTTCATTTACTTGGAGGTTTACCATCGCCGACGTGTCAAAGCCAATAATAGGCATAGATTTTCTAAGTTTTTATAATCTACTTATAGATTGCCGCAACCGCAGGCTCATAGATGGCACCACTTCACTCTTCGTAGCGGCGTCCGCTCAGCAGATTCCTGATGATGTGGCTTCAGTGAAAACAGTCCTCGGGGATACAGACTACCACCAGCTGCTACCTGAATTCCCAGAGGTTACGCGCCCGGCAGGTACTGTGAATCAATGCAAGCCAAAGCACAATACGCTGCACTTTATTAAAACCACTTCCGGCCCACCCGTTTCTAGCAGGCCCAGGCGTTTAGATCCTGCAAGGCTAAAAATAGCAAAAAAAGAGTTTGAGGACATGATGGTCAATGGAACTGCCAGACGTTCTGAAAGCCCATGGTCTTCAGCTCTACACCTAGTCAAGAAAAAAGATGACGGATGGCGACCGTGTGGCGACTATCGTGCCCTGAATTCCCGTACAATACCTGACCGCTACCCTATACCTCACATTCAGGACTTCTCACATCGACTTTCTGGATGCTCAACGTTCAGCAAAATCGATTTAATTAAAGCCTACAATCAAATTAGGTTAAACGAAGCTGACATACCAAAAACAGCCATAACTACACCGTTCGGTTTATTCGAGTTCCCTTTTATGACTTTTGGACTTCGTAACGCAACGCAAACCTTTCAACGGTTCATAGATGAGGTACTCACCGGTCTAGATGATTTCTGTTATGGATATATCGATGATATTTTGGTGTATTCTCCTTCTCCAGACCTGCACAGAATTCACCTGCATCAGCTGTTATCAAGGCTGAAAGAATATGGTGTCCTCATAAATCCTGCAAAATGTGTCTGGGGGCAGCCAGAGGTGACCTTTCTGGGATATCAGGTATCAGCTGCTGGTACCCAACCGCTCCATGAAAAGGTACGAGCTATACAGGAGTTCCCAGTACCAAACACAGTGAAGGAGTTACGGAGATTCATGGGCATGCTAAACTTTTATAGAAGGTTCGTACCCAACGCAGCAAAAAGCCATGCGCCACTGAACTCGATTTTGGCTGGAGGCAAGGTCAAGGGCTCACAACCTATACAGATGTCACAGCTGCAGCTGGAGGCATTTGAAGAATGTAAAAGGGCATTATCAAGCGCGACTCTTCTCGCCCACCCAAGCTCAAAGGCAGAACTTTCAATGCTTACAGATGCATCAGATGTATCCATAGGAGCAGTGCTGCAGCAACGTGTCGGAACACAATGGGAACCGCTAGCCTTTTTCTCCAAGAAATTGAACGAAGCACAACGCAAATATAGTCCCTACGATCGCGAGCTTCTCGCTGTCTACGAGGCGATAAAATACTTCCGACACATGGTGGAAGCTCGGGAATTCGTTGTCTTCACTGATCATCGCCCACTTACCTACGCCTTCAGGAACCCCAAAGGGAATTGCTCACCTCGTCAATACAGGTACTTAGACTACATATCACAATTTACCACAGACATACGTTACATACCTGGACCAGAAAATGTCGTTGCCGACACCTTGTCGCGCATTGAAGAGGTAACAACGACAATTGATTATAACGCTTTAGCCCGCTCTCAAAACACAGATCCAGAACTCCAGTCACTTGTCGAGAAAGGTTCGTCACTGAAACTGCAGATGATTACTCAGGTGGGCTCAGACACTAAACTCTATTGTGACGTATCCACTCAACCACCGAGACCCTATGTTACTCCTGAATTTCGGAAGCAAGTCTTTGATTCTCTTCATAGTCTGAGTCACCCTGGGCGTACAGCTACCGTGCGACTAGTCACGCAGCGATTTGTGTGGCCAGGGATCCGCAAAGACTGTAGAGAGTGGTGCAGATGTTGTCTTCATTGCCAACGCTGTAAAATTACCCGTCACACATCTACTCCTCTTTCCCAATTTCCCTTGATTTCGTCGAGATTTTCCCATATCCATCTCGACATTGTAGGGCCACTAATAACATCTTCAGATTACAGGTATTGCCTCACCATCGTTGACCGGTTCACACGATGGCCTGAGGCTATTCCGCTCAAGGACATCACGGCCGATACCTGCGCGGCCGCCTTGGTATCCGGGTGGATATCGAGGTTCGGTTGCCCATCGCAGATCACCACTGATCAAGGCCATCAGTTCGAGTCCGGCCTGTTTAAGGCCCTAGCATCCCTGCTCGGCGCACGCCACTTTCGCACCACAGCGTACCATCCTGCATCGAACGGCTTGGTGGAGAGGTTTCATCGCCAGCTTAAAGCTGGTATCATGTGTCACAATAACACACAATGGATGGAAATCTTGCCTATAGTTCTGATGGGAATACGCAGCTCCTGGAAAGATGACATCCAAGCATCTTCAGCTGAATTAGTTTATGGCGAGCCCCTGCGCTTACCAAGCCAGTTCCTGTCACCATCACACGACTACGATGTTGAAGACATCACGAGCTTCGCTACTCGACTCGCAAGACACATGGCGAACTTATCCCCGAAACCGACTGCATGGCATAGGAAGGATACTTTTTACATCCCCAAAGACCTGCAACACTGTTCTCACGTTTTTGTGAGGCAAGACCACGTGAGGAAATCGTTAGAGCCACCATACGCTGGTCCCTGCAAAGTACTGGACAGAAAGGCTAAGTTCTTTAAAGTTGAGGTACGAGGTAAAGGCATCAACATATCTTTGGATCGCCTGAAACCAGCATACGTCACACAAGACAGGCTCACTGACAACAAAGCCTCAGCTCCGACCATCTTACCACCGAGTAAGACGTCAACTCCACCAGTGGACAAGCCAACAGTTCACACTCGTAGCGGCAGGAGAGTTCACTTCCCGGACTTCTATCGACCGTAGTCACGGTCTCGCCGGGGGGCTACTGTAGCGACTCAGCCGCTACACCATCGCGCATCTTCGGGCATCATCGCCGCGACTCGGGTCCGTTCGGTTTCGCAGCGCGCCTACACACCAGTCCATTGTTCGCCGCTGCGCAAGGCAGTCCCGCGCTCGCTTGCTTACTCGCTTCTTTTAATTTGCTCTGCCGCGATCATAATAATACTTCTAAATTCTCATTTCACGCTTTAAAATTCTTCCGACTAATGCTATTCAGTGTGCTATTCTATTCTTCTACTATCCTAACTGTGATCTGTAGTGTTACTGTACTTTCTACCCTTCTGTGTTGATTGTGAACTCTTAACTTAAAATTATAACTGTTACTAAGAACATTTGTATTTTTATTTGTGGACGATACCTACAT